>OMLB01061998.1:0-11686 GCA_900302555.1 Myripristis jacobus
TGGCAGCCACGATGTTCAATTTAGTGTGTAAATTTAGTTTTTCCTCCTCATACTTTTCCAGTATAATACGCTGCTCCTCCGCTGTGAAATACACTGTACGTTTTTCCTTGTCGCTCATGTTTGTGATTGGTCTGCTGCCTCGGAACCCGCCCCTTATACGTGCGCGTTCACGGCTCTTGATGAGGCAAACCTGAATCGAATGAGCGAGTTGATAACCTGCATCGTGATACCGGTTATCCCTGATCACCATGATCACAATTAGTGTAGCCGGATAGGTCTGACTAATCCGGCTAAAACTAAGCTTGCTTCGTGATACCGGCCTCTGCTTTGTGAAACGGACCCCACATCTCCAGGACCTAAGTGTCCCATCAAAAGCTTTACAAAACTCAAATGAAAGGCTTTCAACTGTCTTGCTTTTTGTAGTTCAACAATAGTGCAAGCACAATATTTACTGCAGGTGATTTGTACATGAAGTCTGCATACAGTATGCAGTTCACTATTTGATGCAAGATTAAAAGCCACCATAAAAATGTGCTTAAGTCCATCTTTTACACTCTCAGTGTATTTTTATTGTAAATTGTAAATTTTCATTTGATAGCCATAATTCAATCTAAATGAACGTATCAAACTGCATAATTTTAATACTGTCTGTAACTTACATGCAGGCTACTAAGCTACTCACTGTTTCCAACTGTCCAGCATCCAGTACAGACAGTAGGGTGTTTTTATTTATTTATTTATTTTTTATTTTATTTCATAATGATCATTAAGTGAGAAAATAATTTGGGTTTAAATGTATGTAATTAATAAATATTTCTTTTTTGTTATGGTAAAAAGAGCAGGAGAGACAGAGAAATGCCCACAGACAGTGGGCCTCCTGCAGTGACGCTAACTGGCATGTCATTAACACAGTGTTGCTCACCTTCCTCACTGGGACAGGGAGGGGTGCAGGTATGGGGAGACTGTTGGAGCTGCTGACTCATCTGTTGCTGCTAAGTCTGCTCAAAGGGGCAGGGACAATGATTTAATATGAATATCTTGCAAAACGTTTCCCTGCACTGATTAAATGTTGATGAAATAGGCTAACACTAGTCTGTAGCTAGCTAGCTTATTTCACTATGGACATTTAGCTAACAGGTTAATAGCACTCACAGACAGACTACCCACCTTTCTTGGTGAAAAAGTCAGTAAGAGGTTGATATCCCTTCTTTTCTCTCTTTCCTTTTCTGAAACCCAGATTTTATCTTCCTGGGCAACATTATGGTCACTTTATGGTCACTATAATCTGGCGCGTCTCTTGATTGCAATTAATTAAACACACCGTCACTGACGCAGTGACGTGCACTAGCGCAGTGCACTAGCGCAGCTGCAGGACCAAACCATTTCATGCATATGCATGTTTACTTTGTGGTAAATGGGGATTTTTAACTTTTCCTGCCAAAAACAGGTAAAAACAAAGAGATCATGATGGTAATATTATATCTGAAATATATATATATTTACTCGATGATGGTTTAAAAATTTTATATTAGTTTTTACCTATTTTTTGGGGCCCCTGTCAGGCAAGGGCCCTTGGAATTGTCCTAACTTTTCCCTCATATATGGCGCCCCTGGATACAGCATGCTATGCAAAACTCCTATGCAGCTTTAAAGGGACAGCTCACCCATTTTGAAAAAAATGGTATTATTTTATTGAGTTATTTTTGTCCTCCAACATATGTGCATGTGTTCAATAAAGAAAATAAATAATGTCAAACTCAAGCAATCTACTTATATCTCTGTGGTGGCTACTGCTTCTCTGGTGTGGAGTGATACAGGAAGTACAGACGTTACTGGATCTTTCTGGATGTTGATAACAGGAATAATACAGTTTTAAACAGTAATTTGAGGAAAACTATTGTTGTATCATATGTGTATTTTATTTTTACAAGCGACACTTGTAAAGTGATGTTAAACCTGCTTTGAATGGACTACGGCAGTTATTTGGAGCATCCAGCCAGTATCCAACACTCAGTAACAATAAGAGGAAGATAGCACCACTACTGTGCTACAGAACAGCTGGGGGGAAAGTGAAATTATATCACATTTTTCAAAATAGGTGAACTATCCCTTTTACGTTTAAGTTGGCCCAAGCTATAATCCACATTAAACTAATTTTTGACAGTTACCTGCAAGCGCTCACCACTATGCTGTTTATGCAGAGTTCACCTCTCGGTCAAACTGTGCGCCCAGCACTGTCATCACTGTTGTATTATATTAATTATTACTTGTTGTGGCTTCTTAAAATGAAATGTATTGAAAAAACATTCAAAAACTGGAACTAGAGTGACACAAATTAGGCAAAATATTAGTGCACATCTTACAGAATATATGAAAAGCTACATCATTATGACATACATATGGACGTCTCTGGTGCGTATTCTTAGATTAATGGTGTTTATGCATTGTTTACACATTGACTAATATATTTCCTGCTGATCTAAAACGGGCTATAAACAGCCAAAAAAATCCGAGGCTGTATGAGAGCGAAAGCAAATGACGTCCAGTGCTCAGGGGGTCTGCCACAAAGACTCCCAATGAAAATAAGGATAACAGCGAACAGACGTAGAGCAGAATGCAGCTTTACCGCAAAATCTGTTGACAAACCGAATGATAATTTGATGGAAAGAGACCGAGGGAGAGGGAGAGCATGAAAGCAAGCGTGAGAGAGCGAGGTGATCGGATCGGGTGGGAATAGGGAATAGATGTGCAAGGTAACTCAATTAAGGCAGGCAATTTCCACCCTCCCCTCTTGCCCTGAAAGAACTAGAGCAAGGGAAGCCACTTACAACAGTGTCAGAGGACAAATGGAACACACGCCCAGTTATGAGCGACAAGAAAAAAGGGTCATACATTTAAAGAGGAAAGAAATAGTAACACAAGGAAGAAATGTTTCTCATGTTTGTTTCTGAAAAATGATATGAGAAAAATGCTCATAATAAATTGTATTTTAAAAGAATTTTTGGAAATCAAGAAAAATCTGATTCCTTTAACACGGTCCTTACAACACAGTCTATAGAAGGACCACTATTTTTTGCAACAGTACCACAACTCTGTGTCTCTTCCAGGCCAGGGGTGCCTGCTTATTTTTAGCCCTCTTTCCAAATGGCATAAATATGAGCTTCGTATCATCATATGCGGCAAGACATGATTTAGCTGAATTAAGTTTAATGCCACTATCTCTTGCCCTCAACACAGCATTGATCCCAAGGTGCATCTGTTTCGCTCTTCATATTTATTCCTTTGAAATTCACAGAAAACATGCTGTCTCATTTGTTAGCATCAGTTGAAACATGATAATTGTGTGATAGGAGCTGGCCTGATTTTTTTTAAACTTCTATTTACATGGCTCCTATGTTAGATTGAGAATATTACATTTACACTTTGACCCTTTTCCCACCTGATATTAACATCCATCCTGAGAAATCAGAATACAAATCTAAGTGATTCTGAGTGATTGGATCTCAGAACACATTGAGAGGTGGTCTGAGACACTTGTGTCTCATTGCATTAGAGGTGTTAACAGACATGTGTCCCAGGATGCACTGATGGACCGTCCAGTCACCTGATGTCTCCTGTCTTGTCCAGCCCAAGACCCCCGTCACTGGCCAGACCATCACTTTTCCAACAGAGAAAATATCTTACCTGACTCTGCCCAGTGCAGCTGCACAGTTTGGTTGGTTCAATGCAAATTGAAGTGCAGGTCGACTATAAAGCAGCTGGTTAATGAACAAAAAAAAAAACCTTAATAAGACATGCACTCACGTGACAGCCTTTCTTAAATATTATACCCCGGTGCAATGGGTCTTATTACCCTGAGATGTGATACAGTTATTATAGGAATACTACAGAAATATCACAGGTGACTCTGTGAATGTGCATGTTGCAGTTCCTGCAGGAATATCACAGAAATATTACAGGTTGATTTATCCACCTAAGCAGAGAGCCCTCTTAAACCCACTGGTAAAATAAAATAATCTCAGCCTGAACGCAATCGGGTCGAGCCTGCAACAGAAGTGAAATACATCATCAGTGATTGACAACTGCATTAGCACATGAGAATGAGTACATTTACATGCACACCATATTCCTGTGTTATTCGGAATAGCCGCAATATTCCGGTAACGCACGAGTCATGTAAACACGTACCGAACCCGATTAAGGTCATATTCCGCTTGGAGAGAATTCCAAATAAGACCCCTGGCATATGCCTGTTGCAACCGGAATATTGTGCCATGTAAACACCTTAATCGGAAAATGCCCCGTACTGGAATATTCAGTTACGTCTGCGCATGCTCGATTTGCAATGAATCCTGGGGCATCTTTGTTGCTATGGTTATTGCAAGCGGGGAAAACAACATGGCGAAAAGCAGCAAGAGCCAGGAGACTGCAGTCTGCCTTCAGCTAATGAAAGACTTAAATATCATGGAGTATATCAATGGGAGAAAACACAGAAATAGCGACAGCTTCTTCTTGCGTCAAAATGCCAAATATCGGCGCCGATAATCGGCCCGGGCGATAATCGGTCGATCCCTAACTGTAATGTGTGGCTGAGCAGGTGGACCCAAATGCAGAGACGCAGGCAGGCTGGCTGGAAGTGAAGAATATTTCAGAACAGACGACCAGAGAACACAGGAACTCAGGAAACACAGGCATGGGGGAACACAGGCCTGCAAACTGAACGCAGCGATCTGACAAAGAACTGAACTGAAAACAAGACTTTAATACACCAGAGACTAACATGGAAACAAGACACACCTGGGGACGTGGGCAGGAACACTGGACTAGAGAGAACGGGGGACTGGCTGAGGGAAACACAGGGGAGGGAACAGAACAATCAGGGCTAATGAGTCCAACTGAGGGAGACACAGAGAGGCCACAGGAAACCAACACAATAAAAGCACAACTAAACTAAAATGTTTTTTCACTGAGCTTTCGGAGGGTTCACAGTGAATCCTACCCTTTTCAAAGTGAAAGTGTTAACCGACGTGTTGCCTTGTGTGACTTGATGACTAAGGATAAATGTGGATCTTGAGGCAAACTCTCCAAAGACAATCTGATCACCCAGGAAGTGTTATCACAGCAGGTATGAAGTGAGTTTTGCAGCTTTTCTGATTTTAGTGGCTCTGAAAATAAAACTGCTTAAATGAGTCCCCCACCACTCAAATATGTGTTTTTCTAATGTTTATGTCCCTTAAAATGCCTGACCTTGCCTATACTGACCTGTATTTGTGCAAAGTTTGTCATGAGAGACATGTTTTCCCAATCCTCTCAAATTTGACATTGAGACGGACCCCAGGACAGCCAATCAGCTGTCAGCTGACAGGGTGCTGCTTTGCATATCATTAGCAGCAGCTCCACCGGTGGCGGTGCTGGACTGCTGGTCCTGTTTTGATTTCCAAAAAACACAAGACTAACTAGAAAGGCTGCTTCATATGAACAATATTAGTGGAACTAAGAGATTCACTGAAAAAAAAAATACACGGTTACGGTTAGATTATGAAATATGGCACAATATTCACGACTGGATAGGACTTCCTGGTTGTGTGAACAGAGCTCTGATAACGAGCCAGTGCGCCAGCAGGCAGGTAGGTGGGCGGGGCCCAATTGCATATTCATACATCTGTGCATTCCTATTAAGGGAAAGGTTTAGAGTTACATTTGAGGCATAAAGGGGTGTTACTTAATGGAAAAAGAACCTTCTAAATATGAAATGTTGATGATTATTTTATGGGCTTCTTCGGGGCTTAATAAATGACTGGAGGGGGACTTTAAACCTTAGGTTACAACAGACATGTTAAACAACACTGTCTTTCATGTCATGTGAGTATTATTGGATGTTTGGTCATATGGGTTTTTCATGCTATTAATTGAAGGTCATGTTTTTGTTTAATAAATTCAAACATTAAACAGTTACAGTATGTGTGTGTGTATGGTTGATTTAAGGACTATTTCTGTCACTGGAGTTATGCAACTTTTTGTGACAGACCACACCCACCACCACACTCCCTTTTGGATAACTGGTGTGAAATGTTAATCAGTTCTTTCTTGCCCCCTGACCAGGCTTTCCACAAAATTCTTCCATGTTATGTGAATGCTGACCATGGTGCTCCCTATATTGTATGAATTCAAGCGGCATGTTAGGGAGTCAGCAGGGAGTGCAGTTAGTTCAGTGCAACCCAGCAGACACATATCATTAAGATATAGGACATGCAAGGCACAAATATGTCATTGCAAGGATATTTGATTAATAAGAAAGCAGACAAGAGGAGGCTGGGATCATAGAGGGAGAATGCGGCACAGCTAGTCTCCAGCAGCATGTGGCATGTAGAAACCACAGGGAAGAATGAAGAGCTGACAGTGTGAGTGGACTGACTTGTTTGAAGTGTGAAACGTGACTGGTGTTAGTTTGGACCAGCTGACGGTCAGGGTTAGGGCAAGATTTAGGCTTCTTTCCTAGGAAAAATCCTTTGTGCTGGGTAAAACGTGGGTAATTAGCACAAGCAGCGACAGTCACCATGGCTAAAACGACAAGGAATAGAGTGCCAGCAACAGAGACTCCTTTAGCAGGAAATTCAAGGAAGTAGGCATCAGTTCAGTTTGTTTCAATTTGATTCAGTTTTGTTTGTATAGCATCAAGCAATAACAGAAGTTATCTCACGGCGCTTTACAGAAACCCAACAGATACTGGCCAAATCCATGGACCAAAAATCTCCCCCAAAAGCAAGCACAGGGTGAGAGTGGCAAGGAAAAACCCTTTTAACGGGGCCAAAAAACCTTGAGCAGAACCCGGCTCTGGGTGGGTGGCCATCTGCCTCGACTGGAAGGGTTGAGAGAGGGGGGGCAGGAGAGGGAGTACATTTCAGAATATGGTATAACATAGAACTGTATAGTAATACTAATGGTGATAATAGCAGTAGGTACAGTACAGTACTAACAGTAATAGCAACAACAACAATAATACCAATAGCAATTACAATAATAATAATAGTAACAATAACAATAATAATAATAATGAGAGCTGATCATAGTACTGAATAACAATCATAATAGTAGGATTAGTAATGATTGGACTAATAATAACTAAAATAGTATTTGCAGAAAAGGTTGTTGAGCAGGATCATGGGGGCATTACAGACCCACCCACCGTTTGATTGCAGTGATTGTGCTAAAGTACAATCACTGCACTGTTATGAGAAAAACATAGAAGTGTTGGGCTGATGGATCGTGGGTGGAGTAGAATGTGTTACTGAGGAAATCAGCTCTGAAAGAATTGCAGAAATGAGGAGCAGGTGTTCTGGAAAGTTGAAGTATTGCTGTTTAAATTTGCTGTAAGTTTTTTTTTCAGGTTTGCATGATCTGTTAATAGATTGAGCCAGTGGTTGACTGATAAATTCATTCTATCTTTCCAAGTGAAGTAAAATGATTTTCTTGGCTATGGTTAGAGCTGCTAGAATGAATTTTTCGAGCTGTTCTGGTATTGCAATTGGAGAAAGATCTCTTAATAGAGATATGGAAGGGGAGAGAGGGATGCTGAGGTTTAGGATCTTAGATAGTTCTCTCATGACATCTGACCAGAATGACTTAACTGGAGCACTGTGTCAGAATGTATGAAAGTAATTGCCTATTATAGTTGGACAGTGTATACAAGTATTGCTATCAGTGAAGCCGTTATGGTATATTTCATGAGTGGTGATATGAGCTCAATGTAAAACCTTGGGTTAGTTGAATCTTTGAGTTGCCAGTCATGGAGAATGTATTATTGCATACTGTAATAAATTTGAGTTGGGTCTAGGCTGAATCAGAGATTATGTGGGAAAAATGTCAGAGACCTCACAGCAAACAACACTCAACCACAGGGACTAAAGAGAGCGAATAATAGTCTTTATTTCATTAGTACCATTGATTAAAAAGGGTTATTGGAAATTGGCTCCTGGGTAGTGCAAGAATTGGCCACACTCTAAAAAATGTGTGCATGACCATGAACAAATGCAAAAACGCACATCATGATAAGAGCACATCAGTAGAGATAAAACCCACCATACACAGCGGAATCACACTTCTAAGTGAAGTCAGTTCAATTCAGTTTATTTGTAAAGCATCAAATCGTAACAGAAGTTATCTCAATGCGCTTCAGAGGGACCCGACAGATTTTGGCTCATTCCATGAATGAAAATCTCCCCTTGTGAACAAGAACAGGGTGACGGCAGCATGGGGAAAAAAAAGAAAGAACTTTTAACAAGGCCAAAAACCCTGACTCTGGGTGGGCGGCCATCTGCCTCAACCAGAACAGTAAAAAGAGAGAGAGAGAGGCTCAGAGAGAAAGAGAGAGAGAGAGAGAGAGAGAGAGAGCAGCACGAAAGAGTGCAATGCAGAACTTGGTATCATGCAAATTCTACATAGAGACATATGTTAATATTAATGGTGATAATAAAATAATAATAATGATAACTAGAATCGGAAGAAGAAGAAGAAGAACAAGCAGAAGAAGAAGCAGGAGACTAATCATAGCAGGGCTGAATAATTATAGTAATAAGACTAATAATGATAGATTGGGACTAATTAGAATAGTAATTGATGGTGTTGAGCAGGATCACGGGGGCAGTAGGCAGCTTGCAACCACAGATCCAACCTCTATGGGACCAGAGGTAGAAATACCTGCAGAAAGTGACAGAAGAAGAGAGAAGAGAACATAAAGCAAAGTCAGTGGCATTCATTAAAGGAATGTACATATAAACTGAAGCAAATGCCAAACTTTCATGGTCCAACATTAGACACCCAAAGAGGGGTCCCAGGCTGGTTACTCCTCTGTTCTTCCATGTTGGAAAGGTGATGGGATTTTTGTTGATGGCGTTGTGACAAATTTGTTTAGTAGAGGAGGGTGAGGAATTGTAAGAAAGCATATGGTTTGCTTTCCACCATATGATTAAACTGGTGTTTATGGTGTTGTATTTGAGGCAGTTGTGGGATTTAAAGGTTTTGTCCATGAATGTAGTGTGTTGGAGGAGGAGTTCTTTGGAAAGTGTGTTCTACATCAAGCCATGCAATTTTTTTTTGTTACTGGTCCAATGACAGTTACTGAGATAGACCGTAATGGTAAAAATTGGTTGCATGAAGTCTGCCATACTGTTTGGGTTTCTGAAACGTGGCTATTTTGATTCTTGGTTCTTTGCCTTTCCACTAAACCCAATCACACTCAAGCACATTTACATGTGCTTTAGTAATTGGGTTAGGGCCGATTCACATCGAAGGACAAGTGTCTGAAAACACCAGCCAAACTGCTTTTAGCCTTTATTCAAGGTGCCTGGGAGGTTGTGTCACATCCAGTGCTTCAGGGTCCTGCCATCCACCCTGACCGCCTCCCTACCCCAGCTCTCTTGCTCGCACTTGTGTCATACCATCGCCAAAGGGTAGCAAAGGGAAGCCTTTGGCTTCTAATGCGTGTCTTTTGCATCAGTATCAGAGGCCGCAGGGTTCCCTTGGCATTGGTATCCAACACAGAAGGGCATGACAAAGCGTCACTATTTGCTTTTTCCATGTGCACATATGCAGGAAAAGTCAGCAGATAAGGAAACTGATAGGATAAATACAATAAACACAAACTGTGCAACACTCTACAGTAAAACTATCTGTTAGTTTACCTCTCATGAAAGTATCAGGAAATAAATAAAAACACATCTGCATGAATGCCTTGCTCTGAAAACAGAGACAAAAAAATAATTTCATCTCACGGAACAGAAAATACATAATACTGGAGAATGATATGTAGAATTCTGCAGGTGAAGGGAACAAGGCCAAAGCATAAAACTAAAACCCAAGTGAAAATGATCTTGACCCCAACAGAAGTATATACACTAATTGTCAAGTCAGTGGCTTGTAAGGTAATACAGTCTTCATTATTACAGAGAGATACTTGCGAATGCTATGCCACCATGCATTTTGTCCACTTGATTTGATTTGATTTATATTTATTTGCACACAATAAAAGCACACAGTAAAAGAAAAGTATAATAACTGAATTGGACAAATAGTGCGGGAGAGGCACGGAAACCACAAGAGGCTTATAGCGGAAAAACATGTCGACACATTTCTATGTGTGACAGTTTGAAAAGAATTTGAGAATTTCACAAGTCTTCACAGGGCTCTATCTCATGTTTTTATGAGTTCTCTCTCTGTGTCCTGCACACACACACACACACACACACACACACACACACACACGCATGCACACACCCCTCATCCATCTATCTCTTTCCCTCCTCTGCTCTCATTTTCTCCTCTAAATAATGATGCTGCAAACTTAAATCTCACCCAGAGAATAAGAATGAATTCCTCTGCCCTGATTCACAGACGGGCTCTTTCAACAGGCCATTCTATTTATGTTCCAATCGAATATAGCTGTGACTCACAAAGACCATTACTTTCATTCAGGATTATTGCAATATGCCTGCCCATCCAATAGCCAGCATACCTGGCTGCAGCTTAAAACAGAATTTAAAATGATTCCGTGGCAGATAAAGGTTGTGTGAATGTGACTAGAGTCACATGATTTTGAAATAAACAGATTTATTATTTTAGAATAAGCTGTATAGATTCAGTAATAATATAGTAATAAGAGACGTATTATCTCTAAGCATTTGGTTTGCATCTCATACTCCAGAAATACTAACACAATTCAAATACAGCTGGATAAATAAATAAATAAAGTTCTTCTTCTTCCTCCTCTACTTCTTCTTTTTCTTCTCCTCATTCTTCTTCTTCTTCTTCTTCTTCTTCTTATTGTCGTTACATTGTATCCATGTAATAATTGTGCTATGCTAACATGACTGCAGTGATGAGGAGGTAAATCTAAAAACAAATTAATTATTACCTCCAGTCAGTGGTCATCAGAAGGAAAATAATCAGCCATATAGATAAAAATCAAGTACATTTTTAGAGGACCCTAAATTTATGTTTTTATTTTTATTTTTTTAAGGACACTGTTCTCCTGAACTTGGATTGGTGCGATAAAGATTCATGTCAGGCTAAGAAGGTGGACAAACTGAGTTTCGGTGTGTTTACCCTCCACTACACCCCTGCCTGCTTGACAAGATAAATCAAACGCTCACCATGTGATCGGAATGTATTTAAAATCCTATTTATTTATTTTGGCCAGGCTTGTTTGCTGTATTTTGAGCCGACACGGCAGAACAAATACGAGGCTGCGAGATTATCAGCAGAATACAAAACCATAAAGGTGCCGTCGCTCAGGTGCTGGGAGGGCTCGGTGCATTTCTTTTTTATTATTAGTTCACCTACTTCTCCATTTTCCACTGATTTTCTGGTTCCATTGTCTCTCTCTCTCTCTCTGTGTGTGTGTGTGTGTGTGTGTGTGTGTGTGTGTGTGTGCATGCGTGCGTGTGTGCGTGTGTGTGTGTGTGTTATGACCTCCAGCAGTTCCCAGATAACCCTGTTGACTTGGCAGTGGACTGCAAGACTTGTCAGCTGCATGCACTTATTACAGTAAATAACAGTTAAAGGGATACTTCACCCATTTAGAAAAAATGTGATATTATTTCATTTCCCAACAGTTGTTCTGTAGGACAGTAGTGGTGCTATGTTGCTCTCATTGTTACTGAGTGCTGGATACTGGCTGGATACTGGCTGG
>OMLB01062019.1:0-26682 GCA_900302555.1 Myripristis jacobus
CTGACTGCCGCACATCACCGAAACCTCACAATCAGCACAAACGGTGCCAATCTCCTTTGATCTGACATCAGTTGTGACGGGACAGTTGATATGGAGATATATGTATGTGCTGATTGTGATCGTAGCATTGAATAGTGGTTTTTGTCGGTATTTATTGCATTGTTCATGTGCCTGACATTCCGGAAGCCTGCCTGTGAGGTTTTGGTGACGTGTGCACACTGCTCGCCGGTCTCCGCTCCGCGCCGGTCTCCTGGACTCATTTGATTGGTTAAAGTGAATCGGCTGTGTCAAACCCACTCCACGCCTTCTCTCCTCCCTTGTGCCGGGAGGAGGAACGGCGGATTACTTGCGCCATGCGCACGGCGTGCCAAACTTGCAAAATCCGCCTGGCCACACCCGCACCGCATTTAAGGGCGGGAACATTGGCTCATTTGATTAATTTAAAGTGAATCAGCTGTGTCAAACCCACTCCACGCCTTCTCTCCACCCTTCCGCCGGTAGGAGGACCACTTGCGCCAAGGCGCACGGCGTGCCAAACTTGCAAAATCCACTTGGCCACACCCAGCACGCCTGGCGCAACTGCGCCAAACGCGCAGCTGCGCCAGTCTGCGAAACTAGAGCCCTTTGAATCATTGGATGGGAGCTGACACTGACTCTTGAGAGTGACAGTCAGCTCTTGTATAGTTGACTACCAACACTATTTGGGATGTTGTATGGACTTGGCAAGCAGTGAGCAATGTCGGAGAGCGGTAAGACTTGAAAAAACAGCGACGCTAAATATGCAAGAGACAAGATGCATTCAAAAACAGAATAAGCATCGGTGATTTTTGCATTTTTTGAAAAAATTGCAGCTAGGTTGCCACATGCCTCTTCAGTGCCTGTGGTGGCAGCAATGCTGGTTTCCACAGCCTCAGGCTAGATGTTGCTGTTTCAAGGTAGACAGCTCATCAAGATGAGTGACAAGTGCTGAAGCAAGAACTTGACCAAGTGAGGTGGAGGAGGGTGTGACTAAAATATGCTGGATTTGCTGCCTCAAGGCAAAGCATTGCATGTTGTAGCTTCAAGCTTCAGAAAAAAATCTTTTGTTTGGTCAGATATTCTGTGTACATCATCTTATCCCAGTATGGTTTTGCAGTGCCCAATCAGAGAAAATAAAGCCAAGAGACAGGCATTACAACTGTAAGGTGTAGATGTAATTTATATAAAAGTTAAGTTAATTCATATTTGGGTTAATTTAAAATATATATGTATATTTACAGTGTTTACCAAGTTAACTATTTACATGTTTATGTTTAGACAATTATTTACATATTTACATGTTTGAATATTTACATCAGCATATTTGTTTCAAATATGCTGATACAATATTTTGAATTATTACTTGTTTAAACTAAACAAGTAATAATTCAAATTATTTTATCTAATATAATACAATATTTTGAATTATTACTTGTTTAAACTAAACATGTAATGAACTTGTTTAAACTAAACATGTAATAATTCAAATTATTTTATCATATTAGTAATATTCCTATTATAAAAGTATACATATATCTCATGTTGCCATTCTGTACGCTGAGTTTTAGTAGCTCATATATTGATTTGACATAGATACCTTGTGTGTGTGTGTATATTCATTGCACCTATCTGAAGTCCAATGGGGAAATAAGTAGGTGATCCCAAACTTTTGACCGGAAGTGTAACATATTTATCCATAAGTGCAATGTTATAACTACACCTCTGACGTTTATAACAAACCAAACCGTTTGAAAATCGGTAGAAAATTGAGCAAGTTATGGTTATTTAAAAAGTACATGCACCACTACTACACAGCGTTATGGGTGAGCGAGCTGACTGTGGCAAGATGGCTGCCAGTGCAGACATGCGACTCTATTGGCCAACAGACATCTAGCGTTTATTATAAATATCTATGGTTGTGAAGCTGATGAAGTGTGGGGAACAGTAAAGAACTGCATAAGAAAGTTATCCGTCTCCATCAGACTGTTTCTTGTTATAAAGAGTGATCCAACCACCACATTCTAGACCCACAAGTTACACAACCTTAGTGTTGTAAAGCACAATGACTCTTTCAAAGCTCCAAACTTCAAAGCTGGCCGCAATAGGAACTCTCAGCGGGAGTCCAAGCACATTGACCAACACCGTGAGAGGCAGGTCTCTCTCTATGCAAGACTGCAGTAAAAAAAGCTAAACATCAAAAGAATTACAGTTCAAATACACCTATCCACCATATCTAACTGCCTTTTACAGAAATTGACAAATATCCATTTACGGCTGTTACTGTATGGTGTAAGTTTATTTACAGCTATCACATTGAGGTGGTATCAGTTAAGTGTGGCACACAGACATACAGACCCTTGCACACACAAACACACACACTGGTTCATGGTTGATTCTTCCTCTTCTTTTTAAAGGCTGTATATTCGGGCATCCAAAGATTTTATAGCCAAAAGGAAAAGAGATTTGTTTCCCCAGCATGATGTAAATAGTCAGTAGGTTGAAACAGAAATATCTCCCCCCCACTCTTGACAACAAGTTTTTTGCTGTGAGTGACATTTTCATTTTTAGCAAGTTTTTCTAATCGGATCAAAATTGCCATCTCCTACTGACTCAGTGGTGTATTTTCAGAGCTTGGGACCAATATAGGTTAACCTTTTAAGTAAGAGAGTAAGTAAATATATATTTATATAGCACTTTTCCAACAGAAGTTCCAACTTCCAACAATTAGATAAAAAGTGTCATGAACTCTGTCAGCGGTACCCATTTCATTTCTCTCTCTCTATCTCTCTCCCTCTTTCTGTCTCTCTGTCTCTCTCCATTTCTCTCACTGTCTCTGTATCTTATTTTCAGCATCCCAGTCTCTATTCTTTTCCTGCACCCCAAACTACCCCCTCAGCCATAACCTTGTTTTTGAGTGACACTTGATTTTGAGTGAAAGTGAAATAACACTGAGCGATCCAGGATGGAGAAAGGTCAAAAAGTGAAGGCATATAAATTGCACCACCTTTTGGGCACACTTGGCTTCCATTTCCTGTTGACAGACGATGGCACGTCATTGCCAGTGATCAGCTGTTGCAGCATATAGTACATTTCAATTTCACCTCCTTCGAAACCTGCCATTAATGAAAAGAACCGGCATTGTGATAATGCTGTTTTCTACTCATTCCAAGCCCTGTTGTCCAGCATTTTTGTTTTATTAGCAAAGAGCTCATCCATCTCTCACCTATGGAATGGTAAGACAAATGTCCAAAAGTACCTGAAACGTCATTTTTGACATTGTTAGTGAGCCTGCTGCCATTTCTAATTACATGATTCATCATATGCCACCTCTGTTGATTGTTTTGATTGGCGTGTAATCCCCTGAATGATTTGTCTCACAATGCCCTCTGGGTAAACACTCATTTTTGAGTTTGCACCTTAATTGGGTCCATTTTGAAGGCCCAATCAGAGGGCTGAACAGAAACTAGCCCTTGCTCAGAATTGGGACAGCACTTGTCATGGCAGCGGTTCATGGGAAAATTAAGGGTTAGTGGTTAGGGCGAGGGCTAATGGGGCAGTTTGGGGCGCAGAATTTGTGTCTCTGCGCAGGTTGCTGTTCCCGGTGATGGAATCTTGACTTGGGTTATGCTTTGCCTGTCAACCTCAATAAAGTTGACTGGTTTTACATATAGCTATCTGCCCAACAATTCCTATAACCCATATGACCACATAGGTCATTTGTTCCTACCTTCTAATACGACCCACATGAGTGCTTTCTAAATTAGCACATGCATGCTATGCCATTAGCTAACAAACGTTAGCTCACTAGTTTGCTGGCTGGCTACTTACCAAATCTACGTGGTTAAGGTTTGGAAAAGGTCATAGTTAAGCATAACAGAGCAGGCATTGCCCTTTCCTTCTCCTTTGTGCATTCAGTGACACAGCTAGCTATCTTTTTGTTATGTAACGCACAGTTATGGACATTTGGCAATTTCTAAAATGTCCAGTTTTAAGTAAAGCTTCAACAACAGTTACACAAGAGCCTTCTGAGCCTACCAGCCAGCAACAGTCATGGACACGCAAACAACTGCCAGCAGCTCTTTCATAGCTGGTGAACTTCACAGCAGAGCCACTGCTGGGACCATCAGAGACAGTGGGTAATGATGGTCTTGGCGAAAAAACACTGCAGTCCCAACCAGCATGCTTGGGACTCCCCACAAAAATTGCTGGAAAAACAAAACAATCATTTGGCACTTATTATTGCAAGTATCCATGGCTGGAATATTTGGTTAGAAAGGATGCTGTCTTCTGTTATACATGCTGCAGCTTCCAGAGTGACAGTGGCATGGAGGATTCATTTCGAAAGGGCATAAGTGGCAGAAAAGACTGAACTGTAAACTGGGCAAACATGCAAATTCCCAGGCCCATCTGAACTGCATGGTTAAATGGGATAACTTTAGAGAGTGCAACTTCATGATCGAATGCAGTTAAACCGTCTGAAAGCCATAAAGCTGCTGCTGAGAAGAACAGAACTTATTTGCGCAAATTCACTGATATGGTGAGGCTACTGTCTAAACTCAGATTGGCTTTTCATGAGAGAGGGAACCAAGAGAGGGAACCAAGTCCGAATCATGCAGCAGTTTTCTTGAGGTTTGTGGCTTTTTCTTTAAGTATGGTTTAAAAAATATACAGTCAAACTATTTCAATGCTACAAGCCCAGATTTTCAGAACAAATTAACTGACATATATGCAAACTCAGTTTATGCAGAATTTGCAGAGAAAGTGCAGGATACTTGCTTTTTTTTCTATAATTGCAGATGAGATCAGATTTTTCAAAACTGAACAATTATCAGTTTGTTTAACATATGCAGAGCAGCTTGAAATCAAGAAGCATTTTATGTGGTTTATTGATTGCATGCCATCTCGCAACACGGCTGGGATTGTGGAAGTAATAAACCATGGACTTGAGACATGTGGACTGAGAAACATCCCAATTGTTTCCCAGAGTTATGATGGTGCCTCTGTAATGTCTGGTCACGTCTCTGGTGTGCGGCAGCGCATCAAAGAGACCCACCCATATGCAGTGTACATACACTGCAAGGCACACAAACTAAATCTGGTGCTTTCTGCATGCTGCACTGTCAACCGCAGCGTGAAAACATTCTTGAGCATTATTGATAAGTCTATAGTCTGTATTTGCTCAGCCGTTAAACCATCATCAATATATTGAAATCCAGAAATCGCTGAGTATGACACAAACTGAAACAGCAAAGCCCAGTGAGACAAGATGGGCATGCAAATGGCAATCTGTGAATTCAGTTAAAACTCACTACTCAGCAATTACAGGGTGCCTGAGAGAAATAACGAGGGAGATGAGTGCTCTGTGAAGGCCGGTAGCCTTTATGACCATATGACCAGAATGCCATTCATTACATGTCTCCTTGTGTTTGAAGACATACTGCGTGTGACTCATGTTAGGCACAAGGCCCTGCAGTCCTCCAGCTGCACACACTCAGAAGCTGCTACACTTACCAACACGTCAAAGCAACAGAAAACAAGTATAAGAAGCCTGTTCAGGCCAGAAGATTTAAAAGTCCTAAAAGAGAAAGCATGTACAACACAGGATTTTTTTTTTTAGCTGAATATAAAGAGGCATTGTCATTATATGTTTTGGGAAATCAGCTGGCTAATGTTAAGCTAATTTTCAAAGAAGGAGAACATGCATTGGAGACATACAATTAAATTAACTTGCTAATGCTATTGACCATTATATTGCAAGTTTTAACTCATGACGCTTGAATATTTCAAAATATAAATCTCTTGATACCATATAAAGTGAATGCATTAATGGGATCAATGTTATGAACCAGTGTGCTCTTCTAGTTTAGGTTCATCCCTAATAAAAAGTGCAAGAATGCCACTGAAAACAGCACTGGATCTTACTGTCTCTAAACTGTTTCGTTGCTATGGTTATAACTATATGTTTACTATTTATAAATGTTCCTTCAAATGAAGCATTGGTAGCATTGGTAGCCAGCGGGCCAGTGGTAAATGGTGGGCACTCCAAGTCTTTTCAAAGAGCCAGTTTATATGGCTCTGTTTACTAAAAGAGCAATTTGTTTGGTTCTTATGTGGCTTTGTTCTTTTATGTATTTTTGAATTTTCAAAAGAAATGCAGACTGATTCACTTGATGCACTCACTCGCTGTACTGCCATAATGATGTGCAGTGCAAGTCAGACAACATATTATTTGGGCAGTTAGGCTGTGTATAAAGTGAATCTCCAAAGGTTTTATTTGCTGATGTGGTTTGGTTTTCTGCGTATGTCCTGAGTGTGGAATGCGAATTATAGTGTTGCTACGATATTTCTTCAGTTCTATTGTTGTATTTAGTGTAATATAAGTTACTGCCTTTGCATAGTTCTTAATGTATCAATAATCCACCATTAGATTAAATCATTAAATCACTTAATCCTATAATTATAAAACATGTCTGTGCAATAAAAAGGCAACTATTATTTATTTATATATTTATTTTGACAAGGCTGTATTAGGTTTATAATAAAGATTTCAGCAAGCAGTCTCATTCAATCTAGCACAAATGGCCGAGCTTAAGTCCCAACCTCACACACAAACCAGCCGGTCGTAGTATAGTAAATGTTGCCCTCAGACATACAATTCATCTGACTACATAGATGTGAATGAAGTCCCTGTAGCAGAGACAGAGGATGAACAAAGCCAAAACAGGACCGAGCCACATGCCTTCTCTGGATAGACCTACAGTATGTCCCACCACACACTTGAATATTAGTTCAGATTAACAAGCACACCTGTGTTTTGTTGAAGGTAGGTTATTGTGTTGGATTCATGAAATGACCAAACCAAGAGTAAACATTACAGTTGGTGGCTATGGATAACATAACATGCTTTCCTGACTAAGTGGTTAGCAGGATATCTAATTTAGTCTAACACAGCTTGGGTGAGGCCCAATGCCTTACAAGAGATGTATTGTCAAAAGAATTCAGCAGAACATGCTTAACATTTTGATATATAACATATAGCATGTTTGATTGAAACTGTGGGAGTAAACACGGAGAATGAACCATTTAAAGTCATTTTTTTTGGAAGTCTTAGACATGGCTGAGTCATCTTTTTGAAGGTTGTCATTTAAAAAGTTGCAAATTGCTACAAACCTGGCATGGTTAGATTTAACAGAAGATGTTGCAAATATACATATATAACATGTGCATGTTTGTTCAAAACTATGGGAACAAGCACTTAGTAGCCTATCACTGGATTTCACTTTCTCCATGCCTGAGTACATAAAGCTTGTAATTATTGTCTTTTATGATGCCTCCTGAAACAGGGCTGTAAGCTTTTGTTACCAAACATACATTGGTGCACTTACACATTTCTGACCTCATGTGCAAACCTAACCTTTGTTGTTTGGAAAAATATCACTTGTAAATATGATATGTTTTGAAATACTGGTTAGCTTTAATGCGTGTCTTTAGTCTGTATGCAGACATGGACGACGATAGCCGCTAGGTTGTGCTAATGCGCCACAAATTTACCTGTTGTACCTCAAGCCAAACTAAATGCCTCTGAAAAGAGTTGCTTATCTACCAGTGTTAATTTTGTCAACAAAGACAATGGCAAAAAATGTTCATTGACTACCTTTTTTTCCTTGATGAAGCCGAGACAAGCTAAAAATAGATCATAGATAATAACAACTATGACAACATGTATCTTTGGTTTTCGTTGATGAGATGAGACAGGATGAAAATGTTATTAGTAGACTGTCAGACATAAAAAAAAAAAAAAACCTTCTTGTGCGTCTGTCAAAACAGAAAAAAAACTTGCAGTGTGCCTCCCTGTCATTGGTTGAAGTTCAGTGTGCATCCCTGTCATTGGTTGAACAGAGTCGGCCTCAGCCACACAGCTACACACAGTTCACTGTGATTCAAACCACACTCCAATCAAGCTCACTGGCTTGGTCATAAAAAAGAAGAGATCTATGGCCACACTTTACTGATAATGCTGCAGAAAATAAAACACAATGCACAGCAGTAACAGAGGAGATGTCCTGTGCTGCTGTTTGACAGGTCTAGTTGTTGTGATCATCAGTCAGTATTAAAATCACTGTATTTGCATTTTGCAATGTTACACATGAAGCGGCAAAATAAAAATAACCACAACAGCTAAATAAAGAATGTTTTGTTTCTTGATTTGAAGTAAAGCAACATTCAGTGCAGGGTCCAGTTACCCTGCTCGTCACACTGTATCATTGAATACATGTTGTTCAGACTGAAGTGCATCTAAAATCATCTGTGTGTGCTTGATGAAAAGTTACTGTTGATTTCATTTTAAGAATTACACAAATGCATTTGACTAAAATGAGCCTAAAATGTCTATAGAGATTGTCAACTAAAACTAAACTGAAACTAATAATAATTCAGATGACTAAAATGGGAGTAAAAGTAATATGCATTTTAGTCATAAGACTAAAGGTAAGACTAAATCAAAATCAGCTGCCAAAATTAACATTGTTCCCTACCAAAACAGCTATTGAAAATCAGCCTTTCATTGGTAAATGACCCAACACTAGTTACGATGGTGGGGTCGGTGATTTTGAAAGGCCATTGGCTAGGCGATTATATTTACTGTAATACTCTTTGGAGGACACTTGTTGACACATGTATTATAACCACAAAACAGCCAGACAACATTTTACAAAATGTTATCTAACTGTTTCATGGTGGTACATGTGAAAGCAGAGCTTATGGTTTTGTGTCACTGTGGGCATGTTTCTTGTGTTTTTTTGTCTTTCTCCTGGCTGTTTTCTTTCCCTGTAACCAGTGAGTCCCTCAAGGCAGCACTACCAATATTATGGTCATCAGCAGCTTCCTCAGGCCAACAGATCTCTTCTTTAAAAAAGCTTTCACCTGGTGAACTCTTGACTGCCAAGGACAAACCATGTGAGAGTTTGATGACACTTGAGGCTTTCTGTTTCCACTCCCTGAGGAGGTTTCCATTAAGTCTTAAGTGTACTCAATGTTATCCTGTTATGGATGAAAAAAGATGCTAAAGGCTACAGGCACAAACATATGCCCTTGTCTTTTTCCATCGCACACAACAAATAGCACTGAAGCTTAATCACATATGATAGTGATAATGTCTGAGTACCCAAATTACAGGGTGAGGATCTGTTTATCAGAACTCTTATTCACTGCTGTCACCTAACCTCAGCCTCACCTCTAATACATTGAACAGAGATACAGGACTGACCCCTGGTATAAATTTCCCATTGAAACACATAGCAGTGCATCACCTACAGAGCCAAGTTGAAAGCCTTTTTTAAAAAAGATAAGGTTTTCAAATGTCTTGAGCGCCACACATTTGTGCCAGACAGGCATCAATCCACTGACTCCAAACTGTTGTTGACAGAACTCCGAGCCTAGCTTCTGGCAATGTGATTGGTCCTGACTACCAATGTACACATGAATGACACTGACTAGACTTCCTGATTCTCTGTGTCCCAGATCAGCGGCTCTCCATAGATGTTTAGCTGCAAGAGAGCCAATGGATATGCCAGCAATGGAATGCCAGACTGTGACTATCCTATTTGATATCAGTTATCTCTAAACTGGAAACCTCACGTCAATCAAACTCAAGATTGCCACAAACTTTCAACAGCCTAAACATGTGACAGCCTTATGGGTGACTGAGCGGAGATGATATGATCATGTGATTCAGCCGTAGGTAGCAATCCATATATTCTGTCAGAATCCCTGCCCATCTTTTGCCGGAGACAAAAGGCTCATCTCTACAGGACCTGGATGCTAGTGCACGCTGCTTCACTGAGCTGTCATAGTGCTGGTTATTCCTACTGAAGGCTTGGCTGATAAAGTCTGTGATATACAGTTGGTTTTGAAGACTGCTGACAAAATATGGTTATTAAATTATATAATGTAATGTAAAGTAATGATTATGTGCTGTGCAAGTGCTTCATTCCAATGGCCTGCTGATATATTTTGGCCTCACCGTGGGCTTCTTGTGTAACGGCACATTGGTAGAATCCTCTGTTAGATTGCTAATGGAAGATTCAGGTATGTATTCTCCAGGGCAGAGAGCCACTCTCAAACTCAATAACCTCAGATGGCACAATGAAGGCAGTCTGTCTCACACAAATATGCCATATTGAGATATATTACCTTATTCTTCCTCTTCATCTTATTATATTGTCCTCTGGAATTAGTGTGAATTCTTAGGAGAAACTTATCCAAGACAATGAGAAAAATAAGAAATTATGATTACCACTTCACAGGAAGCTAATATTATTTCAATAAATTTCCTGTAGACTTTATCATTGAAATAGTGTGGGCAGACTTGCACAAATCTGTCTCCTTAAATGAGTTTTCTTTGCTGACTCGCTTTTCTGTGCAACTCTCTTAGCACAGCCATCAAACTCAAACAGTTTTATTGTGATAACAGATGAAGGCACCTAGGTCACATACTAATGTACAGGCAACCTCTGACTGTTTGTTAGATAAATACTTTGTGCTCCCTAGACATGGAATTTATAGTGTCTTATTTAACTTAAACTAGGTGTAGTAATAACCTCTGTGTAGCTACCCTCCTCTCCATATACAGCCATGGCCAGCCATGAGGAGTAGCAAATGGGATTATGAGGAGTGGCTCAAACACCCACCACTCCCCGGCGTCACCATGACCTCTCTGTGACCTCTAAACTATTCCACTGCTTGACTCAGCCTGCTGCCGACTGATGACTTCTGGAAAGATTTAGATTTAGATCTGCTATTTAAGTTTCCATTATAAACCCATAATGCTCTGGATTTGGTTGCTTAGTCGAGACATATCTATGCTAATAGCAATGTCCTTGGTTGTTAAGCATACAGAGAAGCACTTCTGATTGAGAGTTTATTACTGAGAGATCAAAGCAGATGAGATGTGAATGATATATCATAAATGCAGCAGTAATGTCATCAGCTGTACCAGAGGCATGCAGAGAGTCATCCTGAAAAAAGGACGTTTAGCTCTCTTCTCTCAAGCCTACATTTAGGTCTGACGTCGGTAGCAGAGCAAGTACATTGTAGTGAAGACTCAAGGTTGACAGGAAATTTTCATAAGCTGTACTATTTATGAAAACTTAACCACAGTGACGCATTCAGCATGTCCCTTGACAACAAAAATGCTTGGTAAAACCTGGTGTAATATCATAGAGAAAATAACTCCACACTGTAAAAAAAAACAAAAAAAACACAATGCATAGCAGTAACAGAGGAGATGTCCTGTGCTGCTGTTTGACAGGTCTAGTTTTTACAGTATAATACCGGCAGCTGTGGTTGCCGAAACTCTACCGTTAAACTACAGTAAAACATTTTCTTCATTTACAGTAAAAAAAAGGGTTAATTTTACAGTAAAAAAATATGTTTAATTCAATATTTTACCATAAAAAAGTTTTTAATATTTAAAAAACATTCTTTTACCTGAAAATTTACATGAAAGTTTGTAAAATTACAGTCAAACAGTTTCTTCATTTACGGTAAAATTCAGAAATTTTACTAACAATCTGCAGTGTAAATAACATCCAGTGTACCTTTTAGGAGAAGGTCCACTCATGGTCAGCAAGGCCTGAGATCAGAGTGAGGACTCTGGGATTGAGCGAGAGCACCTTTTTCTTCCTCTTCCACTCAATCTCGGTGCCTTTCTCTGGATTTATTGAAAAGAAACACCTTTATGAAAAAAAGAGAGAGACAGAGAGAGAGAAATATATTACAACCTGAGGTGGGACATCAAATGCCTTGCATTTTCTAAATTATAAAAAGAAAGAAATTTTACCTTTGCAGGAGCTCCAATGTAAACCGTAGTTCCACTGGGTAGTGTATGTTGAAGCAGTAGTAACTGCCAAACACCAGGGAGATGGCAGATGTGAAGGAAGTGATGTGGTCATTGACAACCTCTTGCTCAACATAAATGTCTCAGCAGCAAAGCAGGAGGATCCTAAGAATAAACAACATGAATAAAAAATCAACTTTTATGGCAAGGGCTTCAATATAAGCCATAAATGGAAATGCAATGGTACTTCTTTCAATATAGGATGAGAGTAATACAATCTACTGTTGGCAGAACTTATCAGGTAAAATGTTAGCCAGTGTCTCAAAATGGGCTACAAGCTAACATGAATGTAAACAAGCCAAGAGTAAAAGTGGGTGTTAGTATACCATTAGAAAAGCTTGCAGGTTCTGTTCAGTTTACTCACCACACACAATAAGGCAGGGTGTTGGTGGCACATTCTCCATCTGAATCTCCTCAGCAAGGCTTGTCTTCTGGACGATATGGAACAGATGCTCTTCCTTCTCATCAAAATGAGCCAGTAAAAGAAGCACCATCTGTATGACCTCTTCTGAGCAACCAGTGGACTGACCTCTTTCAGTTTGCAGGCATGCAAACAGCCCCGAGATGAAAAAGGTGACAAATCTTTGGGGACACCAAACACATTTGGGGGAGTGCACTTTAAGGTTATACTACACTTGGGTGCTCAGTATTGAGCAAGATAAACATTAACTCCCTGTTGAGATCATAGGGGAAAAAAATGACAGATGCTTATTTATTCCAACTGACTGTTTTATTTGAGGCTGGAACAACAGATAAGGTTTCAGCAACAGGCCCAACACTCTCAAAATACGTATATGAAAATAGAAATTATGGCAAAATAAAAATAAATAAAATATATATAGCAGGGATTGTGTGATCTTTTGGGGACAGTTCTGTCAGTGTGGAGGCCTGACTACCTTCGTGACCAGAGGCTTGTATCACGAAGTAAGCTTAGTTTTCCCTGGATTTCTCAGACCTATCCGGATACACTAATCGAGATCATGGTGATCAGGGATAACCGGTATCACGACACTGGTTATCAACTCGCTCACTCGATCCAGGTTTGCCTCATCAAGAACCGTGAACGCACACGTATAAGGGGTGGGTTCCGAGGCAGCTGAGCCACAAGGAAAAACGCACAGCATGTTTCACGGCGGAGGAGCAGCATATTATACTGGAAAAGTATGAGGAGGAAAAACCAAATTTACATAGTAAATCGAACACCGCGGGTGCCGTGAAGAGACGGCAGAATGCTTGGCAACGAATTGCCGACTGCATAAATGCGCAAATAACACATCAGTGGCTCAAGTAGTCCACATCTGATGCTGAAACACATGAACTCACTGCACTGCACAGATGTGCTGCGTGTATGACAGGTATAGTTGAATTCCTCCAGATGTGACCCCTCAGCTGTCAATCAGGCCCATTCTCTCTCCAGTGGCGTCGCCTGGCCTGGGCATCTGGGGCTCTAGCCCCAAATGTTTTTTCTTTAGCCCCGGATAATTTTTCCTCCTCTCTGCGGTTTACTATGGAGTAGGAATATAATATCACCGTGCGCTATTCAAGCGGCATTACTCTAAAGAAGAGGGTTTTTTTTCCCGTTTTCACTGAACGCAACAGCGGTGAGACGCTCAGACCAATGTGAGAGGAGTTGTGTGGCAACACCGTGTTTTATTGGCAGACAGGTATCTTATCTGTGATATGAATCTCAGACTCACTGCCACATAATTAAGCAATAAGCCCCGAGAAGCCGTGGGTTACAGTGATGTGATTGCCATCACATCAGGCTATTGGACTCGTTAATGTTGAATTGGATATTTCCATTAATAGTGCAATTGTTAAAATAGTGTTCAATTATGTTTGGACTCCTCTTTGCAGGGACAGTGGCGTGCGTTTTTGCGCAGACGTATGCCTTACGTCGGTTGTAACAATAACAATAATGATAAAAGTATACTGTTGATTTACCATACATCGGCACTGTCACACTGTGTCCGCTTTGGGTGGAGATAAAAGGCAGGTGGATCAGGAGGCAGCAGGGAGAGGTAGGCTATTTCTCCAGGGAGGCCACCTGACACAGTGGGTTACCCAGCTGCTCATATATGAATCCCCGCAGGCTCTCTACGTTTTTTTTCGGCAGCATCTCTGTGATTTTTTTGTGCATTCGTTGAAAGACAGGGTGACATATTTTAGGCCATTTTCGTCGTGGCGAATGCTGAAGGAGTCAGGCTTTAATTTGGGGTTGCCCTTGTTCGCCCTGCGTCCCATATGAAGCTGCACGTCAAACCAGACTTTACAGACAAGCCCCCAAGGTGTGTTTGAACTTCGTGTCTGAAAGTGCTTCATCTTCTGGCAGTCTGCCTCGGTTATGGCTTGGTGGTGGCAAGATTTGTCACGTCCTTCTCGGGGGAGTTTCTTTATCACTCCGGTGAAAACATTGTTGCTGGTGGTGAATTCAGCATCCTTTAACAGACATCAAGCACCTCCTCCAACCACTCATCCAGGCTCAGGCCACCCAGCAAATCAAAATTCACTACAAAGTCTGACATTTTGTTTACAAAACTCTCGAAACAAATATAACCTAATGAGGAAGTTGAGCGCAGAGTAGTTGGTTGCTAGGCAACGCTATTTCCGTTTACACTGGCGCAGGGATATTTTGTGTTGCGGTCCACCAGTTGGTTACACTGAGTTTACAACGGCATGGAACGCGGCTCAGCCAATCACATCTAAGGATGGGAGGCACCCGTTTTATAAAAATGGACATACAACGATTCTTCCGGAAAGGAAAGAAAAAGAAAGAAGACTTGGCTCAAACACCAAGTGCTGAGGCATCATATGAAACAGGTAAATAAGTAATGCCAATGTCTGTATGACCTACAAGTTGTATTATTACAGTTATAAAACGGCTCTGCTGCGCGTCGTGCCTTAGAATGCCCCTCAGCCGTTGTCAAATCATTCCTTTTTGATGACTTAGTGTAATATTTCTGGATTTAATTAATTTTGAGACTACTAGGCCTAATACAAATACAAGAGTGACAGAACAGATAGTTGAAAGAAAGACTGTAAATGGCAAGTGAAAGAAAGAAGGAAAGTGACAAGTGAAAGAGGGAAAGTGGCAAGTGAAAGAGGGAAAGTGGCAAGTGAAAGAAGGAAAGTGGCAAGTGAAAGAGTGAAAGCAGCAAGTGAAAGAAGAAAAGTGACAAGTGAAAGAAAGAAGGAAAGTGGCAAGATGGTGAGTAACCAGAAGATGAAGAGCAAGAGATGGAGAGAGAGCAGAAGATGGTGAGTGACCAGAAGATGAAGAGCAAGAAATGGAGAGAGAGCAGAAGATGGAGAGAGAGAGAGCACAGAAGATGGAGAGGAGGAGATGGAGAGTGAGATTGAGAGAGAGCAAAAGAGAGAGCAGAAGTTTGGAGAGACATTTGTATATTGTTCATTGTTAATTCTGAAAATAAATGGTTGTTTTTGAAGTACATGTTGCAGTTTTTTTGCATGTAAAAAGGTGCCAAAATGCACGAGAAAGCATAAAAATAGAGCTTGTTTATCAAAAATTTTCCGGGGGAGAATATCCCCCCTACAAGGCAGTGGGCTCAGCCCCCAATGTCCTGAGATCCAAGAAACGCCCATGTCTCTCTCTCTCGGTGCTTTAGGTAGGATTCAATCCTATCCTGAAAGCTAGCCTGCCCCGGAGCAGGCTAGCCGGAGTTGAGCCTGAAGTTATCTCGCGAACCCCTTAATCCCGCTTCGTGATACAGGCCTGTGGCCTGCTGCCATTTCGATCAAGCTTTGGCTCCGTCGAAAGACAAAGTAAATAAATTGATTTGCAATTTATGAAACATCTAGTTGCTCTTTGCAGGGGTGTTTTAGATGCTAACACGGGACACCGCGGCGTTCCCACAGTATTTAGCATAACAGACTTAACGGTGAGTGTCCTCATTTAGCATGTGCATGCGACGTAATTAAAATAGCTTACAGTTACTGACAAAAAAATAAATCACCATTACACCAATGCTCTTTTTACAGGTCTATCATTTATATTTCTCTACATTTTTGTCTCTTACTTCACGCTTCTTGACCGGTGGCAAGTTAAACGCGTCTGTCCGGCGTTCGTCCTTCCACTGACTTGCTGAACTTCCGTTACCAGGTGTAGTAGGTTAGGTTGCTGATTTTTGTACAGACTACGCTCACCCGACACGCGCAAGCTGCTCGATGCACATTCAACCCAGCTGCTGTTACAATTACGCGCATGCCGTGCACGTGCAGCATGGCAGCGTCACGTCATTACGGTCCGTCGGAAAGATTGCCCCGGCCCCCACCACACCACAGTTCAATAAGGCCCCCCGGATCTCACCGGATCTGCATGAATCACACAAGTGCCCTATTTGGACTCAAAATGGCGATTTTCGCCGAAAAGCTACAGTTTTGCATGCCTGCACATAAGAAATATCAGCATTTTACACATATTTGTTTTACTTATTTTGGGCACTGAGGAACTTTAGTATGCCATATATAATCTTCAAAAAACTTAGTTTACTTTAGTTAAAGGTCCTCACCAAACATGACCACATCTGTAGTAGTGTGAGAACCAGCCCAGATCATATGACATTTGGGAGGGAGAAACATAATTCCCACATGAACTTTGGGGTTATGTTTTATTTAAAGGGCTATTTAGGTTGTCAGCAAGACATATAAAGTGCCTGATACATAAACTTGGGAACAATTTTTACTATTATCATTTTCTGGAGGTTTAAATTACTAGGGTCAAACTGACCCCAGCTGATAAAAAAATGTTAAGTAAATTTGAAGGTAACAGAAGGGTTCATGTTAAGGAGGTTTCATCAGTTGTTCTCCAAAAGTGTTTTCTTCTCCTGAAAATTGGAGGAGCTAAAAATGTGACGATCTTTTTACTTTTAGAAACTCGAACAAACAAGCATGCTTTGAAAAAAAAAAGGTTATTACAAGACCAACAACCGCATTTGTGCAAATTCTCACTTTATGTTTCTGCTATTTTTTTCCTTCAGGGTAGGCTGACAGTTTCTTGGGATACACCTTTGATGGCAGATTTTTCATCTCCCAAAGAAGACCTGGATAAAAAGAAGGAATAACTATCACTGTAAACTTGCATTATTTACTGCATGTCTCTATGTATACCTTTGGTTGAAGTGATAAATAGGCTCTGCCAACTTTGCTCAAACCTATTTACTAAGATGATTCAATAAACACAGTAATTGTTGTGTACTTTAAGATGATATGCATATGTGTATATACACACACTGTATAACAGTACAACCCAAAGTGATAAAGCTTGGCTGCATGAGAACTTGTATGTGTTCCTAACAAAGAATAAAGAACTTTTTTTTTCGTGTGTAGAATTGAGTGGTTTTGACAGGCCCACACCGTTAGACAGAACTGCCTCTCTCTGTACCGTCTTCACATTGAAACCATTCAAACCACCATTTGCATCATCAATCCAGGTTTCTCCCCTTAAGTCAGTCTACTCTGCTGACTCTTCTTTTATTGATACCTTGTGTCATGTAGGTGACTGTGACACCAATTGTACAAGCATCTTTTTGCCTTACATAACATTTTGGGTGGCAAAAAAACAAAATGCAATGGCTGTTACAATGAAAGAAACAGAAGTCAATATAATGCCTTGAAATCACAAATTTGCTCTTAGATTTAGTGTTAAACCTTTGAAATTGTAGCATATAATTAATTGATCTGATTTATATTTTGTAAATAATGAAAAAAAGGAAGAAAAAATGAATTTTAATCACATATGCAGACAATGAAAAATACTACAGCTGTTTTACTTTGCCTCCAAACCAGTTTCTGCTGGACAAGAATAGATTAATATAGGGAAAGTGAGTCATTCATAAAATACATATTGTGATAAGTATGTGGGGTAAATATGCTCTGACAACCAGCAAGAAGGAGATGTCACTGTAGGTTATGACAAAATAAAACCCTGTCACACCACCCTGCCCAGTTGGATTATGATCATGGACATCAATTATGCTCCGGTAATACACCTCACTTCAACAGATGGCAATGACCGACTAGAGAGGTGGTACACAACCTCAAGAGGAACAACTTCACAGAACTCAAAGTAATCAAACCTGAAATGATCTGCATAAGTTTTTCACTTGATGCTTCATAATGGCTTGGAAAACTCAGTAGGACACAGAGTAGAGCCTTGTGGGGCACCACTGTCATGCCAGCAATAATGTGCTGATGTGGGTGATAAGGACAGGTGCAGAGTTTCTTTCCACCATGGGAAAGATTGACCTGATTACTAACTGGCCACTTTATCAAGGTGGGCTGCATTCTCAGTGCCAGACAAATGTGGAAAACTATGACCTGGACCTTGCAGAAAGCCCTGCAAAGTGTATACCCAGCCAGAATAGGCATGTCCTCATTTTATTGCAAATAACAATGAACCTCAGTGTCTGGAACGCAGCTGAAAAACTGTGTCAGGTGAGGCTGAATCGCAGAAAAGGTGATATTAAAAATATAATCTTAAATTATTTTATTAGAAGTTAAACAGTCTCTAAAGCTTAAAAAGGGAACTCTTGGTCAAAAAGCTGTTGATGAAAAAAGGATGCATGCACTATTTGTATGGTTGACAAAACAGAAGGACCTTTATTTGAACAATAATAAAGGCACAAGACAGAGGTCTTTCTGTTTTTCTGTTCTATGACAGCAATGATTTTGCCAATAACCTGCTTTTAGTATTTGTTGCAATTAAAAAACAACAACAAACAAACAAAAAACAAAACAAACAAACAAATAAAAAACAAGCACAGAGCAATGCCTATCTCCACAACAGATGAATGAAAAACATGTCACAAAATGTATTTGGCAAAACAGTCCCTAAAGTCTGGCTTCAGAGCAGGGCATTTATCATTTCTCCACTGTATATTGTGTGCTCATATGATGCATACCACCTGTACAGATACACTGCTGTTCATAGTATTTCAAAAGGAGGGACAGTTCAAAAAACAACAACAACAACAACAACAACAACAACAGCAAAAAACATTTTAAAGTAGCAAGTGAACAATGGCTAAACTACGTAATATTATTTTCCAAGACAGCCATTTTGTAATGCAACTGCATGATGCTGGCCCATTGACGGCACAGTCATAAAATCATAAACATACAATTTTTATTAAAAAAAAAAAATTCTCTTAATACCTAGGGAAAGTCAGGCATTTTTTTTGCCAATCTGCAAAAAAATTTCTTACCAATAGCTTTTTTTTTTTTACCATGTGTTGCTATAGGTGTCTAGTAACACCTCCCTATTTATCCACGGCCAAATCCTCGGGGAAACGTCTGGAGAGCCAATCAAAGTTATGGGGTGGCCAGAGGGCCTGGGCGAAAATAGTGAAAATATTTTTTTTTTTACCAATATTAGCTTTTGAGATGTCTAACTAGGGGTTTTTAGGGGTGCTGAATCTATTCCAACCATTAGTAAAAATGACTCCTTAACCATGAAATATTGATCTGTCATATTTAGACTATGCGTTTTGCACACATCAATTCTATTTCTTAGTTACTGCCTAAAATGAACAACTGACCAGCATAAAAATTGGTGTTGCTAGCTAGCATCCATCCTAAGTTAGCTAATGCAGGGCTTTCAAGTCTCACGCATTGGGCGTGAGACACACACATTTCAACCCGTTCACACGCTCACACGCCACACCTTGTATTTCTCACGCAGACAAATTACCAGGATAACACCCACCAAGTTGCGCCGCTATTTTTTATAACAGTCGTAGGGCCCTATAATTTCTAATTATAAATTATAAATAAAACATTAAGCAGAGATGTGATAAAAATAAGGAATGTTTGATATATACATTGTGCGCCATCATGGTTGCTCATAATAGGCCTCGGCAGTCAGACGTACATATTGTTGATTACAACCCTTTGTCCACACATGGAATTATGGATCCAATGCATTTTCTCTAAGGGGGAAAAATAGCCTTTCACATAGACATCCCTGTCATAGTCTGTGCTTTAACCTGGTATGTAAAACTTGGATGTTTTTATCTGCATGTTTCTCTCCTGATTGGACTGGGTCTGCTGAATTTTGCTGCTTCTTTCCAACCTAAATAATTAAAATCTAACAATGCAACTCACATTAAAAATGCACTGTGACCGCTTTACCTGATCAATTTACCACTAAAATAATGTCAGCTTGTTGCAGGGCCATAAAAAGTACCTGGTTAGCTAGCTTCCATGTCCAGTTCTTTTGCTCATTTCTTATCTTTGTTCAAGGATGACAAAACCATTTCACTGCATCTATGATCGTGTGCATCAAGTGATCACAAGTGGCTAACCACTTTAATGGATTTTCTAAAATTACACTGATTCCTTTCAGGTCAAAATTGTGTGAAAAAATTTCTTTAGTCATACAAACAATTTCCCAAATGTCAAATTATTTTGAAGCAATTACGAGAAAACCCATTAGATGACTTGCAAATGCTAACACATCAGAGACTGATGATGACATGACTTCGGAGGCCTATTACCCAACATATACTGAATTTTGCCTCAATCAAAAAACAGTTTCTTTTGCTTGCATTCTAGTAACTGATAATATGATTCAAGTTTGGAGACCATTTTTCTCTTGCCACTACTTTGAGTCACATCATTGTTTTGGAAGTCACCAGGAAATTATGCGCTAGATCAACTGACCAAAAAAACTAGATAAGAGTAGAGGACCGCAAAGTTTCAAAAACTAAAATATTAGTCCTTTATTCCCTTGCTTGCCCTTTTAAATGCCCAAAATTACACAATCAAAAATCTTGGTCAATATACCCCAAGATTGTCAAATATGCAGTCCCCTTTAACACTTTGGCTGAACATCAGTAAATACATTTCTGACCCACACACTTTACTTTATATATTACAAGTGCAATAAACCGGTTAGTGTAATTACAGACTTCTAAGTTGGTTAGAACTGTTTTTCTCAACACCAAATAAACTGACATGATCACCAAGCTAAATGTAGTAGTCGTAGGTCACAATGGGATGGTGACCTGGTTTAAGTGCAAATATATACATGTATATACACTCAGTGTCCACTTTATTGGGTACATCTCTACAGTCTAATGTAGTTCAATGCAACAGCTCTGCCATAAATTCTACCGTTTAATAAAGTTTATAATCTTCAGTTTGTGTTGACATTGTGGAGAATGTGTAAATTCAATTCTGTTTATTATTCAGGTTGTAGTTTGCAGAGGTCTTGCACTGGATTATATTATATTGAGAGGTGTTTCTAATGTTTTGTCCTCCCTATTTATATACATGCGGGGGACAGCATATTAGAAACATCTATCAATAAAATGCAGTCCAATCCAACAGCACCACTGACTATGACCTCAATGCCAAACATAGAAGTGAATGAACACCTCTATTACTGAGGCAAAAAGTGAACCTAAGCATTATAGGCATCATAACAGTAAACTTTATGGCAAAAAGGTTGGATTTGATTGTATTAGATTGCACAGGTGGACCATATAAAGTGGCAACTGAGTGTATATGCCACTTACATAAGAAAAAACATACAAGTAACAATCTAAAATAAAAGTGCTACAGTGACAAAGATGATAAAGCAAAGTCAGATACTGTCAACAGAAAGATATAGTTATGACAGTAGTAAAGAAAAAAGGTGACCTCTTGAAGCAATTCCACTTTAGTAGAAAATACAAGTATGTATTTCTATTGGCCTTTTCAGGATTGATAGTTTCGACTACCATTTACTTAGACGGAAAAGTAAACTTAGGTATTTTGACTCATTTCTGTCTTCTAGGTCCTAGGTGCTTTTTGCATGTAACTTTACTGTAACAGTTACTGACACTGGTTTGAATCAGCCCAATCGCCAGTTATGTCAGTGGATGCTCACAGCAGTTAATGCAAAAGGCTGACTATTCCTGCTACATCACATCACTGCTAGTATGCATGTGGAATAGAGAAGTGTTGTTCCCAAGCAAAATATACCTGAAAGATATCACTTATCAAGGAGGCATGTTCCCATTGTACCATAATGAATGTGTATGCGGTTATGTATATACTGCATCTATGTGTAAGTGCATACATGCATTGGGAGAGGACAGAGACAAAGGCTCAGAACCAGGTAAAACTAAAATTGTGTTTAAAGGATGGAAAGACCTCAAAAATTCAGGTTAAACAGTGATGTAGTGCTGTCGGAGTTTGGCCAGGAGGAACTCGTGAGTTAAATTATGTCTTGTGATTATCCCAACAATCTGAAAGAGACAACAAAGTAAGTGTCGAGTTAGACAAAATATAATCCACTGCACACTAGAGAAAGACAAGGGAAAACTCTGCAGGTTTTGAAAAAAACAAATTTTAGACTTGTTATGATTTTTTTTAATGATACCTGGAATTGAACGTGAGATGAATTTGGAAACCAAAGTCCAGTCCTAACCAGACCATTTTTGATTCAAATACAAAAATCCTGAGACTGTGTATCTGATGTTGGGCCTTTTAAGGTCCAAATTAAAGGAACAGTTCACCCATTTTGAAAAAGTAGATATCATTTCACTTCCCCCCAGCTGTTCTGTAGGACAGTAGTGGTACTATCTTCCTCTCATTGTTACTGAGTGCTGGATACTGGCTGGATGCTCCACATGCTAACTGTTAGCCTCCTGCCATTGAGGTGGACTTCCCCTCAGCTGTCACAAATTAGCAACTTAATCCATTCAAAGGAGGACCACAGAGAGAAGGAGCTTGCTTGAGTTTGCTATTGTTTGCTTTCCTCATTGAATACATCTACGCATGCTGGAGGGAAAAATAACAACTTTCCCCAGAGCACTAAAAGACGGTTGTATAGTTGTCTAGCTTCTTCTTTTCCTCCGCTCATCTCTATCACACGTTTCACATACATTTCAGGCTCCTGCCAGCCACCGCTGGAACTGAAGACCAGCACAGAGATAATAATTCTACAGTTAATACCTTTTTTTAAGTCCACCTCAATGGCAGGAGGCTAAGGAAGTAACAAGGTATGTGCTACTAATTGAAATAGCAAGTAGCTAATTACACATTTGAAGAGCTACACTACAACATGAGAACAGAAACACTGGGAAAAAATGACACCTGATTTATTAAGGGGAAGCACTGTGTAGTGTTTTTTTATGGAAAGATTATGCAAGAAAATAGTGAAATATGAATATACTGCTTAACAGCATAACTATTAGAAGCTTCTATATAACAGAATTGGTAAGGGATTCCTGAGGAACTACCACTTACTTCTCCCACAGCATTAACCACAGGTAGGTGTCGCAGCCCCATGGTCCTAAACAGGTTGAATACCTGGGAAATGTGGGTGTTTGACGACACAGTGTAGGGACATGGATTCATGTAGGGTGTGACGTCCTGGGAACAGGGTCATTGGAGAATTAAAACAGCATCATAAGTCATATAGAACAGCAAAGTTAGATATCTTAAAATTCTATGTAACTATGTATCTATATATACTATGTAACCCTGGAATACTTGATAGTCTTAACTGTCAAGTATTTTTTTGATAATGTCAAAAATATCAACAGTCCTTTTTGACATTTCAAATCACAGTCTTATTTCTTTGTTTAAGAGTATTTTGGGCATTTCTGCTTTATTAAACAGTTACTGTGGAGAGAGACAGGGTTAGACAAGGCAGAGAGACAGCAAAGGACCACTGCAGCTTATCCTTAGCCTCCCAATATTATTTCAATTAAACCAGTACTCTACATATATTTGAGCAAATGAGTCATACCACTATCATTCGGGGATTGAGCAAGGCCAGGTCCAGGTCATGGATGTCAGGGTAACGTGGGTAATCTTCGGTCATCTCTGCATAGGATAATCTAGGCTGAGTGGCACTCTGTGTTGGATGTAAAAAATGACGATTAAAATATGTAAGAATCCGAACTATCACTTAAAAAAACCAAAAAACTATTGGTCGAACCGTAGTCAACACTGTTATTTCAACACCTCACTTCTAAGTGTGTGAGGCTGACCAACTGGTGTTTAACTCATGAGTATGCATGTATACAAATACTGTATATGTGACCTAGGCCCTGTTTCTACCTTGCATTAACATGCTTCCTGGTTGAAATGGAGAGTCCTAAGCACAAGTGTAAATACACCCAATGTGTCCTCAACGCATCTTGAGATCCAATCAGTCAGGCCATATTTAGAAGTGGACTGGGATGCTATCGTCTGCCTTGCATTTTAAGTATAGATAGGCATGTGTCCCAGGACGCACTGAAGCACTGCCTATTCAACTGACGTCCTCTGTGTGAGGATGGCTCCAGTCCAACACCCATGCTTTAAACCCAACACCGGCCTGACCCGTCACTTATCAAATAGAAAAAATATCCTGCCTGAATAAAATGGAATAAAACTAAAAGTGAAAATGAAAGTTTCACTATCCTCTGTTTTTATTATTTTTTTTAACTTCATCTCTAATTTCTGACACACCAGAGCCGCAACTGTGGAAGAGTCCTCTCCTGCTCAAGTTAAAGCATTTATGCTATTATGTTATGAAAATATTATGTGAAATATACATAAGTAATTGACAGTGCATTCAAATGAGGCTAGAATAAGCAGGGATGTCTCCTTTTGTTAAATGCCTGTCATCTTGAATAAAAAAAAAAAACTATGCATTTTGTATTTGCAAATGGAAATCATGTATGTGTATTTGTGATCAGATCTCCCAAGATGCATTTTAATGCCAAGTGGAAACAGGGCCTTACTGACTGGTTCTCAGCATAGCAAACCCCTCGAATAAGCAGGTTGACCAGCTGAGATCGTAAGATGAGGCCATGGAAGGTTAGGGGTCTGAAGCGCTCCTCCATGGTCCACTCCTCACTGGGGGACTGGTCAGGGTACAGGTTGGGGTAAGGTGCATATCTGCACATGGACAAGAAAAACACAACAAAGACCAATATGACTCCTTTAGTGTAGCTCATTTGGCCAGATGAAACTCAGTGGGCACCAACTAACCACACAGTATAAATGTGGGTCTTAGTCACTGAGCTATAATATACTCTGGATGGATAACATAATAATCGACTGCTTACTAAGGCTGAAGCCACCAGAAATGGGTCAGCCACCATATTGGTAGACCCAATACCAATATATAAAAAAAAAAAACCCTCACCAAAGGGTGTGGCCTTTTATAGAATGTGTCCTTCATCTGTAAACAAACTATCTCGTTTGCTAATGGCTAGCTGTCTGAGACACTGGTTATCATCTACTAGTAGTAATATCTAATAGTAGTTATATATCTAAAGTAGTAATATCTGATAAAGGTAGGAGACTGTCTGAATCTTTTGTTCACAATTATCTAGCATAGTGTTAATTTAGCAGCTAGACTAACAGCCAATGAGTTCATTCACCAAATACTACAAACTGGCAGATCTAGTTGCTATGTTAGGTAGACATATTCATAGTACTAATGACACAAGGTAAAACCAATTTATTAACTGTTTTACAAGTAATTTACAGTTTGCTTTTGCTCTGTCTATGCAATGACTGGGATGACAAATGTTAACTGTTAATAATAAAGGTAAACTAAAAATGCAATGTGTGTTAATTCTTTCCTTCAGCAATGCTCATAGCAGACATTACCTGTATCATGAATGAGAAATCATTTAAAGGAGAACACTTCAACTGAGGAGCTGCAAATGATAGATTTAGTGATTATAATGATTCTGTTGCAAAGTTTTAGTTGGTTGTGCCAATATGACATTGTGGTGGCTTTGCTTTTTATTACATCATCAGCAATCTAGATTTTATTACAGATCGGTGGTCTCAGTCCTCTTCCAAGCAAACTGCACAGTGGTTCATTACAAGTATGAATGTTAACTGAAGCAGCTCCAGAAAGTACTACCAAAACGCAAGGTTTTAGGAGATAAATATTGACATCTGATAGCAGCTGATTAATTTAATTTTTACTTGGTCATTTAGTCTATAAAGTGCCAAAAATGAGGCCAAAGGCTCATCACAAATTACTAATTTATGAATTCAAATTCCTTCATTAGTTTGACCAGCTGCCAACAAAAAGTAATGTCATCATTTATGTTTCTATCATCATTTTATGAATATACAGTTAGGTCCATAAGTATTTGGACAGTGACACAATATTCATAATTTTGCCCTTGTACACCACCACAGTGGATTTGAAATGGAGTAATCAAGATGTCATTGAAGTGCAGACTTTCAGCTTTAATTTAAGGAGTTGAACAAAAATATGGCACTTACTGTTTAGGAATTAAAGCCAGTCTTATACATTGTCACTCTATTTTCAGGGGTTCAAAAGTAATTGGACAAACTATACAGTACAGGCCAAAAGTTTGGACACACCTTCTCATTCAATGCGTTTTCTTTATTTTCATGACTATTTACATTGTAGATTCTCACTGAAGGCATCAAAACTATGAATGAACACATGTGGAGTTATGTACTTAACAAAAAAAGGTGAAATAACTGAAAACATGTTTTATATTCTAGTTTCTTCAAAATAGCCACCCTTTGCTCTGATTACTGCTTTGCGCACTCTTGGCATTCTCTCGATGAGATTCAAGAGGTAGTCACCTGAAATGGTTTTCCAAACAGTCTTGAAGGAGTTCCCAGAGGTGTTTAGCACTTGTTGGCCCCTTTGCCTTCACTCTGTGGTCCAGCTTACCCCAAACCATCTGGATTGGGTTCAGGTCCGGTGACTGTGGAGGCCAGGTCATCTGCCGCAGCACTCCATCACTCTCGTTCTTGGTCAAATAGTC
>OMLB01062024.1:0-12314 GCA_900302555.1 Myripristis jacobus
AATATTGAAGAAACTTTTGTACATTTAAACCTATTGAAAATTATGAAGTCCATCACTGTTTTTTTCAAAAACTGTAAAACTTCTTAAACCTATTTCCTCCCACAATTTTTGCTCAAATGTCACCAAATTTGATACAGAGCATCTTCAGACTGTCCTACACAAACGATGTTCACAGATTTTTGATTTATCCGAAATTAAGCCTACAGTGCATCAAAATGTTTGACTGTAAACGCTACTGTAAACATATACCTACAAATTCTTGCTAAATAAATCTTCAATATTCATGAAAAAGGAGTCATGTTCGATGATGTGTGGCAAATTTCAGAATTTTATCTCAAAAACTGAATTTTTGACAGCATTTTGAATTTTGCTCTCATGTGAACAATTGGAGTCAATGTAAAAATGGCATTTTTAAACATCAGTTTTTCACTTATGGAGCCAATCAATCATTGTTAAAAACAAATTACCAACATCTCCATGGTGTCTAGATGCAATATGTGTATTTTTAGATTTTTGTCTTGATAACTGATTTTTTTTACAGTGGTTTCAAATCTGTCTTTCCATGCACGGATGGTTGCTTTCCTGCACAACAGTGAATGGCTTAGTCAATTTGTCAAGCTGCTTTTGAGTTGCGACTGTCTTTGGTTCCGGAGGTTGCAGGTTCGAGCCTCAACTAGTGCAGAATCCACATTGTAATGTGAACATCTTAATCATGTGCTCCAAATTGCCTGAGTGTGACTGATCACTGAGCAGCATCTTCTTAAAAATGCCTGGACCCGACCCATCGCTAACCCTAACCCTATACTTTTTTTTCTTTTTTCGGTGATGTAAAGTTTTGTAATCAGCACAATAGAAAACCTGAAAAATCACAGAAAAAAAACCCTAAATTATCAGTTTTATTTTACAGATTCACATCATGCCATCAAAGTGAGGCTTAGTTTGAAGGCTGCCATGGGTGATGAAGCTGTGAGTATTGTTGAGCTGCTAGTCTGTTATAACTACTAAATGGGTTCAATTTGTCTTACAAAAATTTATATTACACGATCAACCTTGCCATGCCGTAATTGTTTTCAGTGAAGCACTATGCCAAGACTTAACTATACCCAACTGCATATTTTACAGCTTTTGAGTAAACCACATTCTGTGTGATATGGAAATATTAAATAAATCAAATGTGTTTCAGTATCCCTGGAATGCCAATGAGCTATACCTGTTCAAGACCAACATTGCGTATGCCATGCGGCAGTACTACAGCCAAAAGAACAGGACTGTTCCCTTCACGTTAGTATCAATTCACCACCAATACAACCAAAATGCTCCGTTCTTCCTTCCTCACATTAGTTTGAGGGCTCATTTGTGTTTGCCTTTCCAGATCAGAGAACGTTCTCACTTACGATGTGACTCCCAGGATCTCCTTCTACATCATGGTCACAGACCCGGCAAGTCCGTCTTTATTTATCCCGAAGGAAGAGCTGGAAGCCGCCATACGGTGAGCTCAGAGCTGCATTCACCACACAAATGTGTTTCAATGGCATATATCCCAAAACAGGTAGTTAAAAACAACAGCACAATATTACTATTGCTGTTGTGTAGAATTTCTTTTTTTCTCCATAGTCCTTCCCAACAGCTTTTTTTTATGATTAACAATTTGTTTTCCTCTTTACATTGGCCCTAATACGACATATTATATGTTATTTGGAGATGGCCTTTATTCAAAGCACCCTACAGTATTGTATCTTTTCTTTTTGCAGCTGACCATATAGCGTCATCCAGCGGTTGGCTGTGGCCTGACCTCAGTGCGTGGTTTTAGATTGGTGATAAAAATGAAGTGGTTAACACAGGCTAATGATTTTCATCTTTTTAAAAGAGATTATCTTGACAAATCAAGACTGCTTTACAAATATTAAAGCACAAATTTAATCCAAATGAGTAAAAAGTGTGATTGGCCTGAGAAAAGATGAACCATTGCAGAGGGAAAAAAAATCCTTTGAAAAAAAAAAAAACCCTCAAAGTTGGTAATGCTACAATGGAACAGAATTAAATTGTAAAGATTATAGGAGCTAGAGCTTAGAGGCTCACATGTGGACTGTCCAGTATGCACTTTTGACACTTCACTTAGTCAAAAATGTGTTTTTCTTATGTTTATATCCCCTTAAATGTCTGACCTTGACTATAATGTCTTGTATCTGTGCAAAGAGAGGTGTTTTCACATTCCTCTGAAGGTAGAGGTGTGTGTGCACGCCCCTAAAATCTGAGATTCAGACGTACACCAGGTCAGCTGGATTTGGTACATCAACAAATCCACTGGCCGAACCTGTCAACAGACGGGTGTTGCTCTGCCGTTGCTTTTATTTTCAAAAGACCAACAAGACCAACTCGAAATGGCCGCCTCATGTCAACAATACTAGAGAATCAGTGAAAAAAAATTATGGTTAGCTTCTCAGATATGGCACAATATGCACATCTGGGCAGGGCTTCCATGTTCTGTGAACAGAGCTCTGGTTACGAGCCCGTGTGCCAGCAGGCAGGGGGGTGTGCAGGGACTATTTGCATATTCATAGGTCTGCACATTTTTAATGAGGGCAACGTTTAGAGTTACTTTAAAGGCACAGATTGGTGTTTCTTAGTGGGAAAAAAACTTCTAGATTATTTCTAGAGGCTTTTTAGCCTTAATAAATGACTGGAATGGGACAGCTGGGATCCAGTCCAAGTTGTTTCACACTTGCACCTTTGTGAGATTTCCTCATCCTTAACCCAGGGCTTAGCCTATCCCTGAAAAAAATGCCGTTAGGATCTGTAGCTTGAAGTTAGAACAAAACAATGGAACATCTGTCTTTCTTAACCCTGGGCTTGGATGTAAGTATCAAGGTGAAGCTCAGGTTAGCCTACGCCTAAGAAACGCAATTGGGAAAAGGGTTATAATGTGATGATTTGCAATTAACTGTAGTTCGGTTTTAAGACAGCTATTTGCTTGCAACTTACTGTATTAGGGCACATAAAAGCCACAAAATTGTAATAGGTTTAATTTATTAATAAAAGGCCAAACAGACTTCAGTCCAGGGAACACATCACAAAACTGAAATGCAGTAGTCAGCAGAGAGTGTATCTCATTTGGCCATTGGAAGAGTTTCAGCGGACAAAGGTGCATTCTGTCAATTAATCCCAGGCACAGCAAACTGATGTGCTCACGCTCTGTAACTCTTCATTTTGATATCAAACCTAGGTCATCTCGTGGTCGAATCAACGACGCCTTCCAGCTGGATGACCAAACGCTGGAGTTCATAGGGATGCCTGCAACACTGGCCCCGCCTGTGGAGCAGCCGGTTCCCGTGTGGCTGGTGATATTTGGCGTGATCATGGGAATCGTAGTGCTAATGGGCGTGTACCTCATCATCTCTGGCATCAGAATGCGCAAGAAGTGAGTTTGCTTCCTCAGAGATTTTTGAAAAATAGTGACACGTACAAGAGGGCACCTTAACAATGATACACAGACTGAGAGCTGTCGCCTCACTTGTTTAGCCTGGCTCCAGACCCGTTAATCTCACGTTCACTGAAAAAGAGCTCTAGTGATTCTTATGGGTCTGGTGCCGCCCAATTCAAGCATGATTTCTTAGTTGAAAAATTAATCAGTTTCAGACTGAATAATGGAGTGGAAACAGAACTGTTTTTTTTTTGTTTGTTTGTTTTGCATGAATATGAGTCATATTCTGTCCTTCTTGTGTCTGCAGGGAGTCTCAGATGGATAGCATGGAGAATCCCTATAATGGCATGACCAATGATGCCTTTGTTAACAACGAGGATGAACAAACCGGATTTTAAGTCCATCACTGCACCTAAAGGACAAAGGCAAGATGTCCTCAGTTATCTACCAATGTGCTGATACTTCAATGGACTTTCTTCCTTCCATGAGGCCTTTTCTTCTTTCATTGCTGCGGCCTCTTAAGAAACATGTATGTATGTGTGCACAGTGTGTTAGTGTGAACGTTTCAGGATGTTGTTGAGTGTTTTGACCCTCATTGAAAGTTATGTTGTATAATGAATGGGTCCTTGTGGAATGTGCAGTTTTCCAATGTTGCTACCAATATCTGTTGTGTGATTTAGAGTGCATGCAAATGAATTCAGTGTCTTTTTTTCTGCTGTTATAATAGAGATATGACGGGATTTTTAGTATTACCGAAAAATGTGCTTAAAATTGAAACAGCTGATCAGAAACACTTTTTTTTATCATTGCTACTTATAATAAAAAAATGCGTGTGTGTATGTCTGTGTGAGTGTGTGTGTGTGTGTGTGTGTGTGTGTGTGTGTGTGTGTGTGTGTGTGTGTGTGTGTGTGTGTGTGTGTGTATGTGTGTGTGTGTGAGTGTGTGCGCACATGCACCTTTGGTGGCCATAAAAGAAATTTGTTTTCAGGTCTAAGTATGCCTTTGGTGAACCAATGACAATCCTCACATAGACAGAAACATATCTCAGCACTCATAAAGAGTCGATAAGTATTAGCTGTGTCATAAGGAGGCTTTTCCAACAGGTGATGCGTGTTACATCTGAAACAAAGTCTGTGTGTTATTTATAAAATGTTATATAACCACAGTGAGTTCACTTGTAGCATTTTTTTTATAGTTATAAGTATTTGCACTTACAACATCCTATAATCATGTACACTCCAAATGTTAAATAAATATCATGATTGTCACTTGTCCCTACATATATATACATATAATTTCAAGCAAGTTTTTTTTATTTTTATTTTATTATATTATAGATTAAAAAAAATGAATGTCACATCCCCACACAAAAATGACAAAGCAAGCTAAAAAAGAAAGATTGTGTAAGTAACAAAATGTAAGGCCAATGCTGATATCACATCTCCAATTCTAAAACATAAGCACCAAAAAAACCATTTAAATTAGATATAGCTGTATGATACATATCTACGCTCTTCTGCAATAGCAGAATTATGGCTACAATGCGCTGACACAGGACCTTATCCATGTGTCTCTAGACGGCATGGGGCTCAAACAGACGAGCTTCCCATAATGTGTTTTTTTTTTCCACTATCGCAGAATGCCCTAATCCCTAATCCTCATAGAAACTGAAATGTTCATATATATTCAAAACATTAAGAGTGGATTATTAAAGCATATTGTAAAATAAGTGCACTGTCATTTTGAGTTGAAGGAAAGACTGTGTGTGTGTCAAAGAGGAAACACAGAAGAGATTCAGACAAAAGTTAGGAAATGGACCCTTTTGCTTGACTGGCCCGCAGATGGGAACCTCCCTGGACAGAGTGATACTCCATTACTTCTGAATGATGAAGAAGAAGGATGGATCATCTCCCTGCCCGCTCGGGGTTACCATCTCCAGCTTGTCAGCGTTGACGATGTGGATGAACCAGCCGAGGCACAGGGCGGACTCGAACTTCCGCTCTTTGGTCTTGGTAGCCGTCATGTAGAAGATGAATGAAAGGCCCGTCTCATCGTTTTGACAAATCTTCTTCAGTTTCTGCTTTTCACATGCCTAAAACGAGCGTTCAGCAACAAACACGTGGATATTCATTAAAGGTGGTGGTGAAAACATCATGGAGGAACGATTTACGGTGGGACGTAAGCTGCAGCTGGGGATTTTTGTGTGCTTCAAACATTAAAAAACCCGTTTCCTTTTTCTGAGACGTCATCGGTAGTGTTACAGTGGCTGGAATTGATTGGTTTTGAAGAACTGTGACTGCTCAAGATTAAACACAAAGCAGTGAGTCATGTTTCATGTGTGCTCTGCGACCACACTGGAACTGAAACTGTTGAAACCGTTGAATTACAGAAGTAAGACAACATCAAAACACAACACAAGTGGGACCTCTGAAACAAGATTTTCATTAAATCTAACTTTTTCTGTATGTTCAATCACTCCCGCAATAAGAGTGCGTACCTCCACTTTCAGAAGCACCTTGTCCCCGTCCTTGCAGCACTTCAGGAAGCAGTTGGAGTCAGAAAAGTTCAGGGCCACTGGAGTTCCTTCGGACTGTCTTGCTGTCGCTTCTGACTTGTAGGAGTAGATGGTGATCTTCTCTGAGAACACAGAAAATAAAGAGTCCTCAAAAATCCGCCTTCTCATTACAGTAAATCAGCGTTTTCTACAAAACCTTTAAAAAAAACAGTAGAGTTTTAATACTGCACAATGGGTATTACTATTATTTGGATGGTCCAATGTTAATTTTCAACTTTGTAACAATTAAATATCAACTTTGCAACAACTTAGTATCAATCTATCTAACCCTGATACAAAGTTGATACTAAGGTAAAATTCAACTGATTGCCTGTTGGTGCCATTTACATTGGATAGGTTGATACGAAGTTCAACTGTAACACCGACTCAACAGTGAAACTCAACTGACACAAAGCTGATACTAAGCTGAATATTAACAGTCCAAGTAAAGTGTGATTGAGCAATTACCTACACAACTATAATGAAAGACCTGGCTGAGAAAAATATAACATTTGAAATCAAAAACTGGCTTGTTGTTGACTGAAAATGACAAACAGGGCCGACGAGGAGAAGTCGAGCCAGTCAGCTGCTGCTGTGATGTGACAAACCTGGGTTTGGGGACACGTAGGGCCTGTTCTGCGTACAGAAACTTCTGATATATTTATTAGAGGCAGCATGTTCCAGTGAAACGTTGGCCATCTTTTTTTCCTGTTTGAAGCTGTTACAGCCACCTCCTCTTGGCACTGAAAGTGAAACAGAGAATGTTCAAAATATGATTGACCTTAACTAAGAAAAAATATGATTCATATTTAGAGGCAGAGTCAACAACATCCTTTAAATCTCTTCTTGAAACTGTCTTTTACCATAAAGCCTTTAGAAAACCTTTGACTTCATTTTGGTGGCCTAGGCTGTTTTATTATTTATTCCATCTGTTGTTATGGGTGGATCTATTTATCAGATCATCTAAGTGGTAAAATTTGATTTTATCACTGTTTTACTTCGCTGATCTTTGTGTTTTACTGGCATGTCCTCTATCAAAATGTTACCTTGATAAATAAAAAAGGCTGACTGTCCATTCATGCACTTTGGCCACTTTATATATATTATTTCAGTGTGCCAGGGGTGACAAAGAAGGGTAAATGAAAGAAGGGTAACACATAATTTTGTTACTGTGCACTATTGGCCGTTTACACAGGTCCTGGACTGTTAAAAAGATTTGTCTCGTTGACAAGTAACATGAATTCAAACAACCAGGAGTACGCTAAAACAGGCATCTCCCGTCATAATAAACAAGCCAACAAAGTAACCGTTGACTGTCAGCCAGACACAAACACGTCTTTACAGATGAAAACGCTACAAGGCTCAGTGGCCTCAATTGCCTACATGTGATATATGCTGATATAATTTTTGGTAATACACTTTTGAGTGTTGACTACTGAAATAAACTGATACCAGCAGAAGAGAAGAGAAGAGAAGAGAAGAGAAGAGAAGAGAAGAGAAGAGAAGAGAAGAGAAGAGTAGAGAAGAGAAGAGAAGAGAAGAGAAGAGAAGAGAGACAGGACATGACAGGAGAAATAAAGTTTTTTACCGAGGGTCACCACGCTGGATTCTGCCACCATAACAACATCGTTAATGGTGCATCCTTTCCCAGAACAGCAAAGACATGAACTTCCATTATCGCAGGCTCTCCCCTTCACCACAGTGACGCTGGTGTTCATCATGGCAACGATGAGCAGATCCCCCTTCTGGCCCACATCCCCATTTTCACTTTGGCAAACCTCGTCGTCTCTGTCCCCACCCTCCCATCCTTGCTCCGTAGGCTTCCTCTCATCGTCCCCCAAGTCTTCCTCTCTCCTCATCTCCAGGCTGAAGCGGAGCAGGGTGGTCTCCTTGGAGACGGGGAAGAGAGCATCCTCATCAGGGCAGGTCTGGTCAGCATGTTGCTCTTTAATGTTGCTGGCCTGGTGCACCGTCTGGAGACAGGGGGAAATGTGGACACAGACATCTTGTTAGTTTTACGGGTACTGTCTCTCTGTCTCTGTCAGACTGCTCCTGTTTAATTTATTTCTGTTATTGGAAAAAATCTACGCAAAAACACAGAAGAACTCTGAGGAAAATACTGCAAAAATACTGGCATTTGTACCTTGCATTGTTTTGTGTCCAACATGTAAGCTTTGTATTTTCTAATTCCTGTGGGTGACTGGCCAAATTTATGCATGGTACAAGAAACACAATTTTTAATAATGTGTAGCCATCAAAACCAGCCAATGGTGTATTTTGCCTTTTCCCCGGGGGCGAGTGGAAGTCCATGAACTCACCAACAACGGATTACCCTGGGCCAGCATTTCTGCAAGCTCCTCAGGTATGATATCCTGAAGAGTGACACCATTAATCTGCATCAGTCTGTCTCCTTTCCTATGAAAACCAGAAAACATTTCACTCCTCCTGATGGGATAGAAAACCACCGTGGGGGATGAATGAATAAATCAGTGAACCAATCAAACTTTCCATAAGGACAAAAAAGCAAAGTTCTGTCACATGATTTCAGTTAAGACCTGCCATATGTTTCGATATGTCGTACTGCTCTCGCTCTCCCTCTCCCTCTGATTGATTACAGCAGTAAACTCATTTCTTTGGGGGAAAATTGTGACTCATTTGTGTTTCCACCATCTGACTGTACCACACATATAAAGATATCAGACAAACAAGTCAAACATATTTTATAAAATGCCAGTTAAAACAATTTCACAGCAAATCCTGTGAAATTATAAAATATCATGTATTATTCGATATCACACACATTGCATGTTATGACTATTATTCATGTTGCTTACTTTAAGGAAAACATACTATTTCATTAACATTTTTGGAATAAAATTCCATAAAATCAGATTATGGGAAAGGACTTTCAGATGAATGTGTTATATCATCATTATTCTAATTTAAATATATCTGAACATTTCTTATAAACAGAGGCCGTGCAGTTTGATGTGAGTATTTGATTTTCATGAAAATCAAAAGTGATTTGAAAGGGGAAGAATACTTCATTTTGCTGTGGCCTGGTTTTAAAAATAAAATGATGTTTTTGAGAGCATGAACTGTAAGTTGGACAAAGCTGTGAAAAGTGTGTCAAATCAATCACTGCAGAGGAGAAAACATCCATTTTTAACAAAAACACAAAGTCTGCCTGACAGTATGGCAGTCCATACTGATATACTGGTTTGGGCACTACCTGACAAATGGTTTCCCAGCATTTGCTTTTTTTAATTTGATGACACTGTCCACTTCATACTGATGCTTTCCCTCGTGGATCTGGTGTATGATCGACACTCCTCCTTTTACCAGAGAATCCTGGGAAAGATAAAATAAATCAGAAGACTTTCTCTTAACAAAGCACATCAGCTCTATCCACAAATTTTAATCTTTCAAACTTTTTTCAAAATAAGGAAACTGAGATTTGATCACCCACCTTGACGTCCATGGTGATGCTGTCGGTGCCTCTCGCTGATAATGGTAATGAACGGGCTCACTGTCAGTCTGTTAGAGCATCCAGTGAGCTCATGACTCATGACAGGCTTACCATTACCTAGAGCTGGATTTTATATTGGCAGAAGGGGAAGTGTGAATGTGAGCAGCAAGGCAGAGGTGGGTTGACATTTTGGGAACTGATGACAGAGAGAGGAAGTGGATCAGAGTTGTAAATCATATATTTAAAAAAAAAACACACAACGATTAGTTTTGTGTGAAAAAAAACAGAACTTGTGACCGAGTAACAGAAGGATGAACAAGGGAGAGGACAATGCATGAATTCTCGGGCTGAAAAACGTTTTAATTTGGTGAATTACTGTCAAGGTTGATGTAATGTACTTCTGTATTATAATTTGAAGAAGCAAATGAAGTAATTCTCTCTCCCTCACTCTTTCCACATATTGTATAACAAACATCTCATGTAAAATGCCTGTTCTTATAAAAAAAAAATCACTACCTGACTTCTGATCATTGATTGATTGATTAAGTGATTGTTTGATTTTTTTTTTCACTCAAGTGTCCAGCCCCATTACAATGCCCAAGACACTGTATCTTCAACATCCAGTTCAGTAGCCTGAAATAAATTAATGATAAGACCAGAGCAAAGAAGGAAGAGGAAGTGGCAGCTGAGGTACTGTATAGTTTATCCATGCAGACGTAGGAACTACAGCATGAATATTACAATATTACTTCCTCAGTGACAGTAAGTCGGTCATCTTGTGATGATAAATGATATTTGTACTGTATGTATGGCTACATCGCTGTGCATTAACTCTCATACTAAATAAAGAGGACATAAACATGACCGTGCCACTGAACCTTTGCTCACAGAAACAGGACACTGCTGTTTGACGTGCCTGAACACAGATATGTAAAACAGGTGGACTTTAGGTTTGTAAAGTGTTCTCTGAACTATCTCTTTAACTAAATGACACATATTTAGGCTATCATACAGCACAGAGTCCTTTGATAACTAAACAGTTCATTAGAAATTCTTCATGATTATTTATTTATTTATTTATTTATTTATTTTAGCCTTGTCTCTGAGCATGAAACCGGTCTGGGGAAGCTCACCTCCCACTTTGAAAACCTCTGACTTAAAGGAATACTCCACTGTTTTGGCCAAAACTCCCTTTGCCTGTCTTACTCAGACTAAGACAAAATGTTCGATACCATTTTCACTTTGGTGCATCCACTGGGTTGGTTCCTGGGTAGCGTTGGGTAGCATTTCGTGTTAGCTTAGCAAAAAGACTTGAGGTCTATGGGAGTCATTAGCATAGCTCCTAAAACACCTCTCTTTTTTCTTTTTTTTTTAAATTTGAAAAATGACATGATGCACTGTATAAATGAGCAGCTTTGGAGTTGCTGCAAGGTGTATTTTTTCACTTTGACAGAGATAGAATCAGAGCCACTTGGCTAACAGAGGTGAAAATGGGATTGAACATGTTTTCTCAATCTGGGTGCGCTGGAAAAAGGGTCTTTTGCCCAAACTGCTGGGGTCTTCCTGTAAAACACACTAGTGTGAATGCACTGTGGGCATCTTATTAGTACTGAGATGTAATTATAGTGTATAATGACTGTCTGCATGTCTGCACACATACTATGTGTTAGGTAGTCCAAAGCCTGTGCTGTGTTGATACTGGGATGAGTTGTGTTACTAAATTTACACACACACAAGCACACACACAAATACACACACACACACACACACACACACACTAAAGTTATTTCCAGCTTTCCCTTGCGAGCCAATGGAGTCCTGCTGTATCTATAGACGTCGAGGTGGATTGAGTTTCACGGCAGGCGCACCACCACTGTTGCAAAGTTACAGGTCTGCCCCACGCTTCAGTCTTGAGACACGGCGCACATTTCCTCCATGACAGAGCCGGCATAAGGTGCCAATGCCAACTCCTCCAACCAGGTACTGTGGAGCGCTAACCTTTAATGAAGTGTATTGCAGATATCTGATGCCCATTAGATTCTGTGTGATGTTTGTGTCTCTCCTAAAACACTTTTGGGCTCAATGATAGTTGTTAATGGCTAAAACGTTATGATATGTGTTGCTGAGCTCCGCTGTGTATTTGATTTGCCGTGTATCAGTTCTGTTGTGAGTGCTGATCACTAATAGTAACCACACAACCTCACAACAGTAAAATACAGCCACAATGTGTGACAGGCTATAACATATTCTTCACTGCAAACATGGTTATTTAGTGCTTTTTTGTCACAATTATCCCAAAAGCAAACACTGCACCTTGTCATATCATCATGCAGCCTAAAATATTTTATTAGCATAGGCCATTAGTTCAGGAAAATACAAAATATTCCTTGTGAGTTTTATTTTCATTCCAGCAGTGATTATTTGCGTGTTTGTGCACATTTGTACATTTTTAAAGTTCATTTCACCCAACACGGCTGTTATTAGTTTGATTAGATTAATAATAATCAAATATTGTACTTCAAAACTGCAGAACTCCAGCAGGGAAGCTTTTTTGTTCCTATCCACTGGTCATTGTACCCTATCGGCTCTATACATCAGAATGACATCATATAAAACTTCCTGTGTCAAAACAGGCTTTGAAAATGCTGCATAGCTCTCCGTGCTCCTTTTCAATGATTCTGGTGTAACGGTGGTGTATTTTTTGTGCGTGCCTGTGTGTGCCCGGCATGAGTGTGTTCCAGATGGTGATGTTTGACGTGCTCATAATCGGAGGCGGCCCCCATGCCTTGACCCTGGCCAGTTTGCTCTCTATCCCATACCCTGATCCAAACCCAGACTCCTCGACCCTTTCCCTTACCCACCCGCTCCTG
>OMLB01062025.1:0-33212 GCA_900302555.1 Myripristis jacobus
GACTTCTGCACAACACAACTGATGGTCCCAACCCCATTGATAAAGCAAGAAATTCCACTTATTAACCCTGATAAGGCACACCTGTGAAGTGAAAACCATTTCAGGTGACTACCTCTTGAAGCTCATGGAGAGAATGCCAAGAGTGTGCAAAGCAGTAATCAGAGCAAAGGGTGGCTATTTTGAAGAAACTAGAATATAAAACATGTTTTCAGTTATTTCACCTTTTTTTGTTAAGTACATAACTCCACATGTGTTCATTCATAGTTTTGATGCCTTCAGTGAGAATCTACAATGTAAATAGTCATGAAAATAAAGAAAACGCATTGAATGAGAAGGTGCGTCCAAACTTTTGGCCTGTACTGTATATCAAGATTTCCACATCAGTAAACTTTTCTGCTGTCACATTTGCTATCAAACAGAATTTAATAACTGTCTGGACTGTAGGTGGAGAGATAAAAGTGGAGAGGATAAAACACATACATACATGTTTGCCTCCGGGTTTCTGGGTCCCACTTTGGGAACCACTTGTATTCCAGATGCTACGACATTACAAGGCATTTGCTTGGCTTGCAGCCGCAAACACTGAGTAGGGTAAGCCCTTTTTTTTTAGTTATTAATTTTTATAATGTTGAAGACATGATGCATTTTTCTGGAAGAACTATCATTTGCAAAGGAGGAAGGATGTAAAGATTGACTGCCATCTTAGAGGAATATTTCAACGTTTTGGGCAAAATACATCTTTTTTCCTCTTACCCAAACTGAGACAAGATGTTGGACACCATTTTCACCTCTGTACGTCCAGTGATTCGGTTCCTATTCCTAGCATAAAGACTTGAAGTCTATGGAAGACATTAGCCTGGCTGCATCAAAGTGAAAAAATAAACCTTACAACAATCTGAACCTGTCTTACTCACACAACGTAATGTGTATTTGAAACACATCTTGAATTTTTTTTAAATGGGTCGTTTTAGTTAGTTGGTTGTATACATTTATGCTTATGGGCTCTATCTTTCACACTGTGCGACCCGTTGCCAGTACCCGCTACCCGTGAATTATGCATTTAGCAGCTTCCACTTTCCCTAAATGGTATATTGCGGCCACACTACCCGCTATACATTATGCCGACTCCGTTATTTGCGCCTGGAGGTGTGCCCGTGGGCGTGTTCATGCGCTTTCCCTACAATTGCTATCTTGACCACACACATTAGGGAAAGCGGACAGCGGGTGCTCAGGACCACCCGCTATCCCATTTCCCAATGCATGTCCACTTGGACACATAGACGTGCACATGCGGCTCCACCTCCCCAATTAACTCGCCTATAAAAAGCCACCTTGCGTTAGCCTCAGTTGAACCCCTGAGAAAATGGCAGATATAGTATTAAATCACGACCTTCCTCTCTCCATCGCGGGTTTTGGTTTGCAGATTTGGGACTTGTGCATCCTGTTCTTAAAGGCAATGGCACCTGGCACACTGATTGGTTTAACTGGCGTAACGCTCAAACCACGCCTATGCATAATGTAACGGGTAGCGCAAGTGTTTTAGGGATAACGGCAGGTGTGCAAGATAGCAACTTCTGCGGGGAAACGCCTCTTACGCAATGCTAAATCCCCAAATAATGGGTTTAGGGACTCTGACGCAAGATTGGGCCCCTCAAGTCTTTATCCTAAGCTAACAAGAAATGGAACCACAGGAACCGAACCGCTGGACGTACAGAGGTGAAAATGGAATTGACCATCTTGTCTCAGTCTGGGTAAGATGGATAAAGAGTATTTTGCCCCATACGTTGGAGAATTCCTTCAAACCTAGTCAAAACAGGACAGGAAGTGTTGTTTAGGTTGGAACTAAAGTGAGGATCAAACAGCTCCTCACAGCCCCTTATCAGGGAGACAGCATGGATCAACCATCACTACAGGTTCACATCATCAGCTCACTGGGGCATGTCACTGATTTAGTGTCATGTTCAGCAAAGAAAAAAATTTAAAACAGGAGAAAAATCTTAACTCTGAATTTAAGAAATTTCCTTTTAAGCTAATTAGCTTTAGTGCAAACTGAAGCTGGTCCTTCTTTATTTAGATGCTGTTGCTAGTACAAGTACATAATCCATTAAACTCAACTATTATGATATACATTAAGACTTTTCTACCAACATTTCTTTAAAAGTTTTATCATTGATATCATGAATTTTGCTTATGTATAAAAACACTGGTGGGTTTGAAAAGGTGGAAGAGAAGGGGGTGGAAACGTCAACAGCTGGCATTTAAGCAATAGCCCAATCTTTTTTTTTTTTTTTTTGGTGTGTGAAAAGTCTCTTACTCTGTGGTTTTTCCATAGCTTTTTGCTTATCCTGGTGCTTGCTCCACAATTCTACCAAGATGCATTGCAAGCAAGGAGAGAAAGACAGAGAGAGAGTCAGAGAGCTGGTTGAGTAGGCATGTATGATGGATGAGCATTAAAACGTATAACAAAAAACAAAATCATTGAAAATCTGCTACTACTAAATGGAGATGTTTTGTAATGTTTGCATATAGCTGCGTTTCAGTCTAGGCAAAATGAGAAAACTGCTCTTCACTTGTCAAGTTGGATCCATTGCGAGTGACAGCTGCTAAGGTAACATTACAACACATCGAAAGCTCTTGGCCCGTAGTCCTGGAGAGCCACAACATGATGTCAGAATGAGGTTGGCTGTGACCACATGGTAGGTTTCACTGATTCCATGTGTCTGGCTCTCCAGAACAAGGACGTGAAAGATGGCATCTTCTGAAAAGAGCATGGGATGGGGATGAGAGGCCGACTAGCCAGCAGGTGGAATGGAGCAGTTGCAGAAGCCAGGGTGCAAGCCTCAAAACATTCTGTAGAATTGAAGGTGCATCTTTTAAGAAGGGAGAGAGGGGTGAGGGTAGGAAAGGGTATCATGAGGGTGGTTGACTAACCCTGTCCCCTGTATACAGACCCACACCAATTCTCGAAAATTAAGAGTGGCAGAAGGATTTTCATGAAAAGTTCCCAAGTCAGTGGGATCTTTGGCAGCCAATAGACACCAGACAACCTGTTGAGGTGAAATTTGTCTGTTTACTGGGACTGTTTACTGGGGAGTGATGCTTCCACCCTCCATGCTGAGAGCCAAGGGAGCTGCCATTTGTACAGCACGCCTCGCAAAAACCTGCAGTAAAGGCACAGACAAGCACTGATTCTCTACCGATGCACATATCTAGTCTCCCTCGCCCACTACTGCAGATTTAAGTACAGAAGGACAAAAACAAAAAACATGCATTCAAGATGCTAACAGGCAAACAACGCAACTCCAAGTAGGTAGAGGCAAACAGGAGCATGGGTGTTTAAGGAAGAGGGGAACAAACACACACAAACCACGCTGGAGGACAGGGTAATATTCCAGACACTTCTACAGTTCTCTTACCTTGAGCACAACATTTTCACCAAGGCCAAATTGAATTTAGGTGGTTATTTTGGATTACTGAAAGAAACTGCAACTAAAGAACACCACCAGCATTTCACGCAAAGTGCATGGAATATTTCAACACCTGCAAGAGTCTGTAGGAAAAGGATAAGGAGCTTTCTCTTAGATGGTGGGAGATATGATGGGTATTAAGGTCAGTGAGCTTGCTGGGGCAGGGTAAGGGATCTCACAGTGCACATGCAACCAGGGATGGAGTCGTGTACACACCAATCGAGGCAATAAAGTTCTCCTCGTTCAGACTCCGGGTATCGAAATGACGGGCTCCTTTGCCCGCCGTGTGGTGTGGCAGTTGCAGGTGGGGTACATGGAGAAGGCCTTGAGGTCTGGCAGTCTCCATTCGCCCAGAAGGACTCTCTTTACTCCCTGGGCTGCCAGCACTGTCTGTGGGGCTTCGCTTGCGTTTTTCTGGGTCTTCCAAGGCACCAAAATGGGCCAAAGAAAACATTCATCAGGATGAGAGAAAAAGACAATAGGGGGAAGCAGAGGTAGTTTTCAATTGAAAGAGCAGTGATGGTGGTTGAGAAATGAGGGAAAACAGTGTTGAATGAATTCTTACAGGTACAGCACATTAGGACAAGCAATAAAATCTTTTGCTGCGTTTTTGTTGAAGTCAGCCTGCAGCTTGAAAGAAAATGTAGCAAAGGGCTTAAAGCTTAGTAGAAACCTCCAAAGATATGCAAATAATGATAGTAGCACAGCTACACTGCAGTAATGTTTTCCAGACTCAAAAACGAGTTAACAAAATAAAAAAAAAGAAAATAATAATGATAGAGGTAACAGAACCCAACATTTTTAGCATAGTTGCACTGAATTAGTGTGAGTTATTGATTATTACCTTTGGTTTGATAATGAGTACGTGCTATTTCCAGTAAGCTGAAGACGCTGGCCATGCCTCCAAGGCCTGCATTAGTGTAGGAGTGCTCCAGGCTGGAGACTGTACACTTCAGGATGTCCAACATGCCCTTGTAAACCTTTCTGCTCACCTCCTGGTAGCCAAACACATAAACAAGGCATGCAATGACTTCAAAAAATAAGGCAAAAAACAAAAACAAAACAAGAATAACAAGGAACAAGACTGTCAAGGTGTGACTGCTTGCATGGGCCAAGTTCTTACTGCTGATGAACTTGGATGTGACCAACAAGGATTTGGTAATTATGTGAAGTGCTAGCACAGCAGTGTTGCATCTGTGACACACTGGTGAAAGATGCTGCTGGATTAGGAGTTATAATAAATTATAAGTCTGTTTTGTAGGGGATTGCATAAAAAAAATAAAAAATAAAAAAAAACAATCATACGAGCTCTTCTTGTTCCATGGCAGTGTTCTTCCTGCAGTGGCACTAAGTTTCATAATGCTGGCCAGAGAACAGACTGACTTCCCTCAAGAGAAATCTAATGTCCTTGTTCAGGAGGTGCACAGGCACAATGCACTGAAATACAGCACCCCAGGGGCAGATGATGTCATTTTTATACTGAATTCTCATCTGTGGAGATACACTGCCAGGTTTATGCTGTAAGACAATGACTCACAATAACCACATGTGCAGATACAACTATGTGCTGATACACATATTCAACCCTGTAGTTCGAATATGGGACTGCAGCGCCGCTCTGTGGTGATACAGTGGCAGAATATAGCTTGTCCATTTTGGACACCAGGGGACTGAAAAAAAATGTTGAATGTGAAACCAAAACAAATGCATGTTGTTGTGCCTCCTTCAAAAACAGCTTTTCAGCTTTGTGTCGCCGCTCATAATCATGTTGTTTTCCAGTCTATATCTCCTTCATTCATTTTGGAGAAGTACAATCCAGCTGAAGCTCCTATACTAATGATGGGGGAGGGGGTTAATGGACCAAACTTGGTGGATGTGTTACACGTAGAGCAACAAGTACAATTATATTGGTAAGAATCAGAACTATCCGTTTGAAACCCTAAGAGACTGAAACTCAATCGCCTTTGCCCTTTTCCGTTTTTTAAGGTTTTAAAGACCTCCGTCACTGAAGCTTGATGGAGGTTATGTTTTCACCTCCATATATTTGTTTGTTTATCTGTCAGTAAGATAACTCAAAAATGTGGGAATGGAAGGACAAAACTTCACAGGGGGGTTGGTGATGAGCCAATTAAATGTGGAGTATCTAGGTCAAAAGTCAAGGTCAAGGTCACTCAGAGGTCATTCACATTTTGGCCAACATCTCTGGAAGAAAGCATCATGGGAATATGCAGTGAGAGATGTTGACATGAGGGATTGTGTGGCATGGTGGAGGTTGCTGTCTCTGACTGCTCCTGTTTGAAATGTCATACCTGATTTCTACTGACACTACCCTCAAGTGCAGTTCCCCCTTCCATTTTGCCTCAAGCAATTTCATGCTGAGTCATGAAATTAACAGATAAAACTGACACTTGACCAGTGCTGTGTCATTCAATCTACACTTGCAAAAATTAGAACTCCAACATTTTCATCAGTGAAAATAAAAATGAAACTGTTTGTATAAACAAAAGGAAAAAAAATTAAAAACGTTATTTCTGTTCATAACAAACACTTCAAACAATTCTTTTCATCTTACATTTGGCAAATCTGGCCACATTTGTTTTTAAGATCTGAACCAACACTGATATTGGTGCAAGATTTAGCAACTCTACCACAATAGCCCAGTCATCATGTTGTGTTTCTAAGTATTCATATTGTCTGCTTCTTTGCATGTTACTTTTAGAAATGAAGAAAAAATGAGCATCTCACCACATCACGTATGATCTCCTGTCTGGCGTCTTCCTCTGACTGGACGGCTCTGTTTAGTTTGCTCAGCACAAAGACACGAAGCTGCTCGTTCTCCAGCAAGCGACGCACTTTCTTCATATTGAGCCAGCCAACTCCTTGGCCCTCCAGAACACTCTGCACTACTTCTTTTAGGAACTGCTGGTTCTCACTGTATCAAAAAACACCCATAGTCATCAGACACCAATCAAACATCGGCATGATACAAACCATAATCTGACTATCTATGTTTATATGTTTTCAAACAAACATACTATAATGAAATGAAATTTGTGCCACAGTTCAAGATAAAAACTGAACATCTGAACAAATCCATTACCTGGTGTTGTTGACACGACCCTGAGGAGAGGGTGACTCTCTCTTCACCGTTGGACTGTGCTTGATTACTGAAGATTTCTGGTCCACAAGTGCCCTGGGTGCACGTGCGCCTGAGGAAGTGCCAAAACAATGAGGTGTCTGGACACACCACAGAGCAAACCAAGATAATACAAAACACACACTGCATACTAGCTCACTAAACAGGAGAGCACTTGGTAAAAAGGAACTGGACGAGCACAACGGCACTTGCTTAACAAGGCACTGTAAACCAGAAAGGGTAAGAGCTCTTCAAACTAGTCTTGCAAAAGCTACTACATCAAATACAGAAAGAGAGAGATATTAACACCACATTGTGAAAAGGACACACACCTGCAAGTGATCTACGTTGCAGAGATACAAACTAATAGCGCTGCTAGGGTTACTAATACAATAGAGGTGAAGGACAGATCAACCAGGGACATGGCTTACAAACACACACACACACACACACACACACGCACACACGCACACACACACAGGAGTCCAAATGACACTGTTGGTGGTGGCATCACACATTGGCAGTGTACAGATGTGAGGTCAGTTTGAGGACAGTCTGCAGAGCAACTACATCGGTGAGACCATGCACAAAGAAAATAAAGAGATGAGTGAACGACAAGACAAAAGACAAATTACACAGGCTGTGCTATACTGTTCCTGTGGGCTTGGTAGAGCTAGACTTGTTTGAAAGCATAGTCTGACTACTGAAGGATGTTCTGTGCATCTGTGAGAGGCAATTATAGAGATCAGGTCCATGACCTTTATTAAAAATCACTGAAGAGTCCCAAATCTGTACATTTAGCCAGGTCTGTTTAATCTGCGTCACTCCACAAAAACAAGGTAACTAATTATTCAAGGTGAAAGTCCAATTTATATGAAAAGATTATCAGGCAAAAAATGTCAAATCCTAGGCTGAAAACAAGCATGGAGCAGCCAATGCTACATGAGTTCAGAATGAACAATACTCTGTCAGAGGACTGATAATAAGTTGCATATTTAGGCACAGTGAGGTCAAGGAACACAAAGCACTACGTATGGGAAGCGTGCCTTCACAGACCTCCTATTATTTTTACAATCAAAAGCACTTAGCATCTCAGTGAAGCTTTAGCTCAAGCAATTCTATGAGCAGGAATTGTTTCTCGCCACCTTCATTAGAAGGACCAAGTAAATCTGTGGTTCTTCTGCCTTATGCTCTGATGAGTGCTGCAGCCGCTTCTGTGCATTTAGTTTAAAAAAAAAAAAAAATGACAAACTAGAAAGAGCCCAAATAATCAAAGGCAAATTAAAGGGTGCAGCCCCTGCTCACTATGCTGCAAGATCAACCATGAAGTCCTACATTTTGGCACTTGCTAATTACGTTTTTCAGGCACAGAAAAGAGCAGGGGTGAAGCGCCCTTGTCTAGGGAACAAAAAGATGAGTTCTTCTGATGTGATAGTAGTAACAGGCAGGTTTATTGTGGTACTTAGAAAGATGGGCTCTCTTTATTTATTATTACTGCCTGGCATGTGATGGGGACAACAAATGAGGCATGGTTTACAACACCTACATTTTTATTGCACAATCAGAATTTATCAGCAGGTGTCCATCTGAACCCAAAGACACAGACACAGTCGTTAGCGTTTCTCTAGGACTTACTCAAAATGTTGCTGTTTCTGTTAAAACATGCAGGGAGAGGGCAAGGCACCTGCAGCTCTTCTGAGTGTTCAAGAAAAGCTGCTAGAAGGGTAGCTTTTTAACCCATGAGAATGGGAAAATACATTGTCTGACTGTGAATTTGTCTATCAAAGAAAGGTCTCAGCCACCCATGGGGGCTCTGGTAGGGGGCCATCATGAATATTTGTGGGGCAGCCCAGGGGTCTTGAATAGTCCCCAGACTATAACTTCTGCTTCTCGGGTGGCTACAAGAGCCTAGAGGTTTTCCAATTGGTAGACATTTGAAGGTTTGTCCTGAGAGCCTCAATCTAATCTGCATAAATCCAAAGACTGAGCCAAGAAGAGCTTTAACTACAACTGCAAGACCAAGTCACAAGGTACCTACACATTTTCCATGTCAAAACTGCATACTTTTCTGCACCTCCATTTCCAGACCTCTTGTCAAATGTCAAATGATTTTACACATTCGGGGCCTTCACTAACCATTCTGAGTAATCTGGATGAGTCAGCGATTAGGGCTGCAACAATTGGTGGAAAAATTGATTTAATTGCCAACTGTTAAGATAATCTGCAATTATTTTGATAATCAATTAATACTTTTTAGTCATTTTTAAGAAGAAAAGTTCCTAATTCTCTGTTTCCAGTTTCTCAAGCGTGAATATTTTGTGGTTTCTTTAGTCCTCTATGACAGTAAACTAAGTATCTTTGGATTGTGGTTTGTTGGTTGGGACAAAAGAAGCCATCTGAATACATCACCTTGGGCTGTGGGAAAGTGCGATCAACATTTTTCACAATTTTCTGACATTTTATGGACCAAACAACTAATCAAATAATCAAGAAACTAATCGACAGCTCTAGTTAGCCACTTGTCTGAAAATTTGCATTTGCACATCTTGTGGCCAGTTGGAGGGAGCAGCCACTGTTGTCATTTGCCAAGCTGCATGTCCAAAGTGCAGAAGGGACACTTTTTCATACTTTTCATACTTTTCCAGATTGCGCAGGAACCCTGAAGTCAGCCTGCTAGCAAATGCAACACACAAGACTAGAAAAATAAGCAGACAGCTGCTAACCCAGCCCAGCCAAAACTAGGAGCTTGGCAGCTTTGCAGCACCTCAAGAGACCGTGTGCCATCAAAATTAACCCGAACTTGAGACTGGACTGCCCTGGCCAGACTGGAATTCAAATTTACAGAATTAGGGAGACAAGACACCTGAATATTTAGCTCAGTGTGGGATTCAAGATGGCTCTTATCTGCCATTGAGCTGAGCTGCTGGAAAGCACCATCTCCAGGTCTCAGGTTGTCCTTAGAAACACACTAACAAGTCTAGTTCATCCCAAGAACTCTTGGTGTCATTATCTGCTCTGACATTATCTTCTGAGGTCATGTGGGCAGAAGAGGAAGACAAGGGGTGGCTTCTTTGTCATAGCACGATCTCCAAGTGCTCGAATGGCTGTTTCTTTCAAAAGTATGTGCAAATGGAAAAACAGGGGCTGATTAACCAACTTTTCATGATGTTTACTAGACTGAGGCAGGCCACAGTGTGCTGTAATCTGAGAGACAGACTTGATGAGTGGACGTGCATCCACTGGCATAACTCCTAATATTATCAGGTAACACGAGCACACAGAAACTGCAATCACTCCATGGATAGGTCAGTTGCAGTAAAGATCTACCAACAGAGCCCTAATAACATAACTAAATATAATAATAGCCCTAAGTGTCATAGCTACAATATCCATGAAGGCACACTTCCAAATTATGTTTTGCAAGAGAACTAATTTAGAGGTCAATTACTGAGCAAGGTATCACTTTAATGAAGTACTCCATAAGTTATGCAGTCCAAGATGTACTCGTCTTCCTGAAAAGAAGCTTTTACTTTTCAATACTGCTCTACTGTACATGATTATGCCAACAAAAACAGTGATAGCCTGAGGAAAGACAGTGCTACTGCTTTGCTTTTTTCTGTTGTCATGAAATATTAAAGTGTGTTATAAACCAGCCAAGATATTTCAGAGTATATGAGATGCCATGATTTATCTTATAGGCTGTAGTTCTGATTATAAATAGCTGTTTCAGTGGTTTTTGATGCCATATCTGCAAGAGTACAGGTAAATGTGTTTATTGAAACTCAAAGGGTTTTACCAGCTATGGCACAACATTAGCATAGTGCTAGTAAATGCTGATTCTACACGATTGTGAACACCAGTTGTACACTGTAGGTGGTGACAGTGGAGTGAAATAAAAACGTTAGTCAGATGGGCAACAGTCACTATGATTGGTGATATGGTAAGAGGACAGACTCAGTGCTCTACAGTATCATACATATTAGGTGACTGAAATGAGGACAGAGAAAGGAGGATGCTGGGAGATGTAGTTGACTGGCTTGGAGAAGCATGCAGCTCACGCAATAAAAAGGGCAGAACCCACCTTCTCCGCTCCCCGGGCCGGCCTCTGTAATTATCTCCATTAGAGAATTTAGCCCAAATACTGCACACAAAACCCAGAATTAGTGCCGCGAAAAAGATGGACAGAGAGAGGGACACCGGCCCAGACACAACCAGTCTGAACATCAGCCCACAACACAACAGACATGCACACTCAACATGGTGCCGAACAGAGACAGAATTTAAAGTAGGAAATAAAAACAGAGAAAAGTAAAGGACAGACAGAAACAAGAGAAAGGCACACAATATGTATTGATGATGGAATCACCCTAAAACTGTTTAGTACAGAGGACTAACGCCATGCCTGTGGCACTGCGTTCAATATTTGCCAAACAGGGGTACCAATACTGTGGCTGGTACAGTATTGTAGCAGCTACTTACTACTAAACTTACTATCAATAAGTTTACTATCAATGATAATAAACGAGTTTATTATCATTGAGTACTAGACCAATAACACTGCATAAAGCTAGGCTCTTTATAGCACTGTCAGTCCAGTTCTACTCTAGTCCAGTTCAGATTTTGTTTAAACATCCGTCTCGGGTGATCTAATCTCAAATGTGTCTCAGATACATCAGAATCTTTTCTTGCTTTGATTCCTCTGTGCTCCAACTCCCTCCCATCCTTTCTTCCTCCTCACTTCTACATGCTATGCTGCAGGGTTTCCCATTTATTACCTAGATTGTCCAACAACATTCTTACACTTCTCATAATGACATAAAAGATCTCTAACTTTGGGTTTTAAACTGTTCAATCAATCAATCAAACTTTATTTATATAGCGTCAAATCACAACATTGTTGCATCAGAACAGCACCTCTCACTGTCAGTTATTCCCCTCCCTACAGTCTGCTCTATCAAGTGTTTCTTCCTTTCACAAAACAACCATGTGGTTGTCCCGTGTTGTCAAAGAAGCATCGAGACATGTCATTGTTCACACCACCAATGCTAAATGGCCTGATGAGTTTCTGACCACCTCCAAAAGTGGTTTGCATGATTGGACCACCTTGAAGAAGAACTGGCCCCCATTCAAACCTGTTCACCAGAGACAGATGTTAAAACCAAGTGTGAACTGGGTCACTGAAAATCTTGTTGGATTTAGTTTTTTTATTAGAATTTTTATTTCAAACACACAAGGTTAGGGAACATGATTAGAATTCACAGTCATCATTGGGGAACTTGTCGTCTTCAAAGTTTCAGTGCTACTACTGCTGGCATGGTGAGTTATTTGTAAAAGGAAAGAATACACTAAACAGTGGAGAGCCATTGAACCGGCAAGCAAGGCAAAACACACATTAGAATAGGGAGGCAGGTGGGAAATCAATTCCATTCATTGAGGACAAATCTTTGTCATTCAAAGAAAAAAAAAATGTTTTTTTATTATTAAATGCAGATACAAAGGAATTGAGCATCCATCTTGCGGTACTGAAAACACCCCATTCTATGCAGATGCCACACAGATAACAGTTTGTATGTTAGAACAAAGAAATTGTTGACTATGAATGTGTGCATCATAGCGCATCAAAAAGACTCCCAGCAGTCACACAGAAGGGGAATGGCAAAGGAACGGGGAGGGGAGGGTATGGATATACGTGAATGAAAATAAAAGGTATATCTTCTATCTTAGTTTTAGGCTCAGAGAAAGGGTGTAAGATAGGTGCAGGTCATTTCAAGGTCAAAAACGTCTAGTTGTGGGGGGGGGCAAAACAAACTATCACACCAGACATAACATACCCGGGCTGTCAGGGTCATCTGAACGACAAAGACAAAACACATCAAAATCAAAAGGAACAGAACATTATGGCAGCTATTCCACATGGGAATGGAGCTATTGAGTACACAACTCCATGCTTCATCTTTTTTTTCTCTCTCTCAGTGTGTCCCTGTAACATTCAGGTGTGGACACTAAAGTGAAAATCTAACCTAAACAGAATTCACAGATTAGTCCTGTAATCTTGAATAGTGTCACTAATACTGGCCAACATTACAACTCTATTTGCAGGCTCTATTCCTAAGCTAAAAAAAAAAATAGGAAACTGAAATTTTCTATTATATCTATTATATGCTCATATTCCTTTAAAAAGGGGTGCTATATACAAGTCTCCCTTTCACCATCAGTGGAGCAGTCACAGTATTTATGTCCTCAGTATCGTTAAGAAACTTTTGGCTCTCTTGCCTGGTTTTGGGACAAGGTCTTGCCATGTATTGATTCGATTTTGGCAGCCAAAACAGGTAAACTCAAAGCTGCCTATGTACTTTTTTGTTTTACATTCATTTCAAGTGCTGTGAAGCGTTAAGCTCGCAATCAAACCTGGCATTTCCCATCAGTGTTGTTTAATGATTTAATGTTTTCAAATGTAATATTTCATTGCACCTATGATGCAAAACATTAAACATACACTCACTATGCTAATGAGGTAATCCATTTCTAGTGGTCTGTTTATTGTACTTGCTGGACGTAAGCAGCAGTCATTAAGTGCAAACAAATTATATTTGTACTCAGTTTGTATAGATTCAGACTACCCAGTTACTAAGGAAATGCTGGCTTGTGAACAAAAATCCAATGTGATCGTAAATAGCTTGTTTACTGACAAGGAGTTTTGGCAAACTATCATCAGAGACCGATTATTCTACAGATTTTGGCAAAAAACAAAACAAAACAAAACAAACAAAAGATGTAAACTTCTGACCATGAGCTAGGTAATAGCTGAATATTTTGTCATGCTAGGCTTCCAAACATGTGTAAATGCTTTATCTATTAAAAAAAAAAAACTTGCATTTTGGCTGGTTTCCTGTAGTTGGTTTGGATAACATTCTCACTCCTATATAAAAGTGCCACTATTTTCTTGGATGGGGAACAAACCACATTTTAAAGAACTTGGGGTATTTGGAGTGTCACAGTTGACAGCGAAAGTGATCTGAACTCTTCACACCCTGACACCCACTAGTCAGCAGCTTCTTTAGTGAAAAAGCTGCTGACCTATGGGAAACTGAACCTGGGGACATGCTCGTCTTCACAAATAAAGGCTGAGATGTACAGGATCATAGTAATAACATATGTGAAGTCTGTTTTTGAGTGGATTTTCCCTTTAAGACTCAGGACATGAGAGAAAAAAAACTAACTTTGACATATCCTCAATATCCTCCTTTAAAATAGTGCCATATCAATTTGGCAACCCAGGGGGAAGAAAGTCAGGCTACAGAAAAACAGTTCTACAAACCTGCTTGCTCCATTTCCTCCTCAATATCAAAATTAAAATATTCTTTTATGTGAAGAAAATAATTGAGAGAAAAAAATAAAGACAAGGAAAGAAAGTAAAGATTTTGAAAAAGAATGCTAAAACTGAAAACTGAAAGTAGAGAGCTATGCTGTTTAGATGAGGAAAATTTGTTATCTTTAACAGTTCAGACCTTTTTGGGTTCAAGTATTGGGGACAATATGGATGTAACTATTTTGATTCTCTTTAATCATTGAAGTTTCAAAACGGCATATTAATTCATGCAGATTGATAGCCTAAAACTAATGTTAATGATGGCAGCCATAAAGGTAAAAATGCAAATAAATAAATAATAACATGAAATGACTGGGTCAGAAAAATAAACATTTTGAAGACAATGACACTGTATCCCTATTCTTTACACTTATCGCACCTGTTCCTCCCAACTACAAAATCTATTTCTTATGACCCCACTCACTCTAAACCCACACTGGACCCAAAGGGCTAGAGAATGAGACAACAGAAACATCAGTTTCATAGACCTGAGATACATAAAAGAGATGGACTAAAAGCAAGCACAATCGGCTGTTATTGTACCTTTAAGACTTGGGAAAGGCGTGGACTTCTCCCTCGCTGCCTTGTTGGGAATAGCAAGGTTGGACAGACTGAAACTGGTGCCATGGTTCTTATAAAGATTGCCTGTAGCAAAAGTGAGAGCAGCTTAATCCTTCACAGTAATAAAAATGGAAAATAATCAAAATGTTCAACTGAAACCAAAAGATAACATAATTTAACATTATTAACTCTTTACATCTCCAATTTATGTGGAGGCTACCAATGGGCAAAGCACATTAAGTCTTTGAGTCAGAAACATAGCAGGCTTGGCTAACAGACATCCTGAAAAAAAAAACATTTAGTGAGCCATTTTCCAAAGGAAAAAAAGGGAAAAGACACAATTTACAAGAATACAAAAAAATAAATAACAATGAGAAAAGGAATTTCTAAGGTATCTCATCTCCTGAAAATGCCTGTGTTGGGTCTGGTAATTGTTTCTCTAAGATTATGAATCTGTATAATAACCACTTTACACATATTGACAAATTTGATAGCATCTTCGTGCTGCACATGCAGGAATGACTTGGAAAGATCTTGGCCCAGTGGAAACTTCAGCTACAAAAAACCTACTTACTAGCAAATGACATGAGCCCTCCGAAGCCATCGTTGCTGTTGTTGGAGATGGTGGAGTTGGGGGAGCTGTTGCGAGAGTCTCCCTCTCCATCAGACTCCCCAGGGAGCCTCAGGCTACTGGGACGCAAGGGACGCTGTGCCCTGAAAGATGACCAAAAGGTATCAGCGGTGCCTTAAAGATACAGAAACATGTACATACAATATGGGAAGCTCTTAAAACATTCACACCATATCATACAATACAACAACGCCAAAGATTCAAGACCACCATGGAATGGACAGAGCCTACTGACATGAAGCATAAATTGCCAGCTACTGTCTGAAGGATTTTGGTCACTACAATGCATGAATGGTCAGAGAGCATATTTGAATGATAGAATGCATTCATTCAAGTGATGAACAAGTTTAACACACTTGTTGCCATTGAGATTCTGGTTGAATCGAGGGGTGTACGACTCCACTTGCTCCTCTGCTTCAGTGTCATCCTCAGTGGGGAAGCCATACTGAGGCTCAAAGTATGGGTTGTCATACTCTTGCTTTTTGCTGGCTGGATCCACCAGACCAGCATCAGCAGTAGATCTGGCGAACGGCTGGGTGCCCAGTCCTGCGACAGGGTTCTGTAAGGCTGCGCTTGCCGAAGCCTCAATTTCAACTGGTTCCCCCTGCTCCTGGAAGCGAAAACAACGAGATGTAAACTAGTTTGCGGTTTCCATGGGGACTGCAAATACAACTACAGATTTGGAATTTATTCTTGTCAGTCTGATAAATAATGGAAGAGCAATCCAGATTTCTGCTTTTTATCCTTTATTCCAATCCAGATGTTGTGTTTAATTTGTATGAAACCTATTGTGATAACCCTTTGTAATGAGTATAATAATAAAAACATTTGGCCTCATTCACCAATATCTTCCCAAGTTTTTTCTTAAATTTCTTCTTAAGAAAGATTCCAAGAACAGTCTACATGGGATTCATGACCTTTTCTTGACATTGTTCACACCTGTGTTCTTATCCCACTGTCATCTTAAGTTGAAAGCATGTGCCAGTTAACCCTTATCAGTATACAGCAGGTAAAAACAGCACCAGTCGCATCTGTTCTTACTTAAGAACAAATCTCAGATAAGAAAATGTTGGTGAATGCCAGAATCTGCTTGAAAACTGTTTTAAGAACAAAGTTGTTCTTGAGAATGAGGTCCATTGACTTTTTTTTTGAGTAAAAATCTGCAATCTTCAAGACTCTGTCAGGGTATCTGAACGGTCACATACATGGTTGACTCCCTGGATAATTGTGCTGGGGCTTGAGCTTGCAGTTGTGCTGGAGCTTGAGCGGAGGGGCTGTCCATCTGAGGGTTCAGCAGGTCCGTCCCCACTGGGCGGACAATCCGAACCGTGACCTTCCCTGAATTCCTGGAAGTCTTGGAACTCAACCTCGCTTGCGTCCCCCAGTGCAGCATGGGTAGGTGGGTCCAAGTCTAAGGCATCAATTGAGGATGCGAAGAAAAAGCAAACATTAACATGTAAAATGTGGACAACATGGGCCTTGTAATAAAACGGGGTTCAGGTCAGTAATAATCCATAGGTTCAGGATTTCTGCTCCTGAACCTAACCTGAATTATTACTGACTTTTTTATAAGAGACAAATCCTGCACAACCACCAGGAGGAAGATTTACTTTATGTGCATTACGAAGCAAGATGAAAGAAGGATGTTTGTAATGAGAGGGACAATACCACCTCCCTCGACAAATACTGCATAAAATGGGAGGGTTCTCAGAAATTAGAGTGAAGAACCCAATGCCTTGAAACCTTGAACTGATAATAACTGTCTTGCATTATGCAGGTTTGGGATACCCATACAACTACACAGCCACTGAGTCACAGGAAAATTGATTGGTAGTAGTGTGTGTTTAGACTGTGCACCATAAACTAGTGGTTTATATCCCCTTGATGCTAATTATAAAAGTGGCTGCAGAGACTGTTTACCATCACATCGAGGATCTGGAGGTTATCCAGCAGCTCTCTCTCCTCTTGATTGGGAAATTAGCTCACCCATTTAATACTGGGTGATTTTACTGGTTGCTCTTTAGCATTCATGCTGTCAACACTGTTGTCAATATGTTAAATGAGCAACCAGAGGATAAAAAACTACTTATCTGCATTACATCAATATCAAAAACACTCACAAGGCAACCAGAAAACCACTGATAGTTGCATTTGACCATACGTCGTCCCCTTGTATTATGATCCTTCCAACAGAAATTACAAACTGAGAAAGTCAAATCAGGATTTGTGCGAGTGTGGGATGACAAAAGTGTATTCACTGTGCGGGTTGTTTTGACTGTATGAACTGGAGGGGACATCTGAATGTACAAACAGATGATCATGCAGAAGTGCTTACACAAAAGCTAATAAAAGATTTATTAGCTTTCATGTAGATAAGGTGATCCCAACCAAACGTGAATAGGTAAATAAATAGTAAACCCTAAATGGAGTGTTATGAACAGCTGAGACTTTTATTTAGTAAGCTCTATCAAGCATCACATAATTTATACATCTTGGAAAATGTATAAAATCATGCCTTTGCCTACAAAAATAAGTTCCTCTGATTTAGACTTTGGGCCAATAGCACTGACCTCACTAATTATGAAATGTTTTGAGCTCATTGTTTATTTACAATAAATCTGTGAATCAAATGTACATCCTTCAGTTTGCAGAGAGCACAGAAGTGTGAGAAAGATGCAACTGTAACTATTATGACCTGTGCATTTAGATGTTTGAAAATCCAATTATATTAAGTACATATACCGTTTCCTGACTTCTCCTCTGTTCTCTTAAGTGTTATTCAGGCAGATTAACTGACATTGAAACTGGGTGACATGAGTGTAAATAATACCGTGATAAGATGGATCAATAACTTTCTTACTAACTGATGCAGTTTGTCTGTGTTCATGGAGGACATTCACCTCCAAAGACACTAAGCTCTGGGTACTGCAAGGTTGTGTCCTTTTTCCTTTGCAGTTTTATTTTTATTCTAACACAAAAGACTCATCTAAATATATATGAGTCATTGTGGGAACTATACATGATTCAGCCTCAGTTGGGCTTTTCACTAATGATAAGACCAGTTAAACAGTTGAGGTTAACCACTTTTAGAATTGGTGTTAAAGTATAGTGCCAAACATACAGAAAACTAAAGAAATGACTCATCATATTGATTTTAGAGTGAATGCCTCACTGTCCCCTGTAGTGCTGAATGATACAACCACTAAAACTGTGCAGTAGTACAAGTACCTGAGTAGTACTATTGATAGTAAGCTGGCGTGGGATGCCAACACTAAAAAAAAAGGGGGTTATAATGTGGATAGAATCATATTGAGTGCATTGTTGAAATTTCTCCTTTGGAAGACAATGGAGAAAATTTCCTAAAGCAACCATTAACCATCAACAAAACAACTGCAAAGAAATAATGTATTTGATGCCTTTCCATTTTAACATTGCATTTTCCCTCTTATGTCAAACTGAAAATATTATTTTTCACTGCATGTTGTGCAGCTGTGCAACTTACTTGGCGTGTCTCCCTGGATGTCTCCTTGGATCATCTCACTCACAAGGTCTCCAAGCGAAGAGTAGGAAGAGCTGGAGTCATCATATGCTTCACTGTCACTGCCACTGCAGCAAATTAAATTTATTATTACCAAAGGCCCGCTAACTGAAACTACCAACTGCAACTAATTGGACACATAAACCTCAAACTCAATTCTGCAGTACAGGATGAATTGAATTAAGTTGTTTATGAATACCAAGGGAATTCTGAAACAGATCCATAGTTCCCAAGTTGATTTGTTAAAGATGCAATCGTTGGCTCTTACCTGTCTGTGGGGTCAGAGTCATTGCCATCATCCTCCAAAGGACCAGCCATGGCCTCAACCAGCTGGGAGCTTCCATCGTACACGCGGTAAACCACTGGCTGCAGCTGGTGAGCATACCACTTGGGCTTGTCTCCAATTAAGGAGGGGTCATAAACATCTGAAACAGAAGCAACAAAATGTTAACTTACATAACACGCTCACTGCACACTCAATTCTCAATGCAAATTGAGAAAATAACACCAGCTGTCGTTATCTTGTTATCTTGAGTCTTACTGTTGTGTATCCTTTGAAAGGCTAGGTTGCTGGGATTGAGAGCCCACTCTCCATAAAACTCCACTGCCTGGGTGTGAGAAAGTTTATCTGCAAAGCCAGAGCGCCGGGGTCGAGATGCAAGAAAAGATGACGCCTGGAAGGCCACGACAGGCCGAGGGAACAGGCGTAATGTGCGAGTGTGCATCTGGAACCCCTGGAGGACATTTGCGGAGTTGAAGAACCTTACCATGGCAACCCTGTAGAAGAATGGAGGATTTAAGTCTAAGTTTAATAATACTTTTAATTAGGAAACTGTAGTGGAATTACATTGTACATGGTACACATTGTCAGTTTCACTTGATCATTCACAGTGATTTAACATTTTACACACAAAAAAAGGTAATTTGCTCAATGGACAGTGCAAAGAGATGTTCAAGGCTTGCCTAGTGGCTACATCCACAGAATCTACATCATTTCCATAAATGAGGGGGTTAAATTCTGTGGAGGATGGGGAAGCTTTGTCTCGTCCAGGGGGAAGCAGAGGCAACTCCTGGCCCTCCTGGAACTTCTCCAGGTTCAGGATCGGCTGGGTGTTCAAGCTCATACTGGCCAAGGCCTAGAACAGGTGCAGATGACACGATTTTAAAACACAGCAGTGGAGCTCAAGAGAAAAGAACAGCGCCATGATGGACCACTCCCATTTCTGGCATCAACAGTAGTTAATAATATTATCAGCTGTTATATTTTATTGAGTCCGACACTGAACACAGAGTCAGACGCAGAAAAGCAGCCTGTCTGACTCAAGGACACTTTAGCGGGACCGCTGACTTCCCGCACAGAGGCTTGGTCCCAGATAATCAAGTTAAGGGGCAGTGTCTCTGACCGCTAAGCCACCCAACAGAGTAAAACAGAACAGTGCTAGCATCAAGTGAGAGGAAGAATGGTTAATTAATACAGTGGTTCTCAAATGTCTCTCAATAATGTACCACCTCTGAAATATTTTTTCAGCCAAGTACCCCCTGACCGGTGGAAAAAAATCCTTTAAAAGAGGTCCAACCCAGCTCTGAAACAACAACCTGATACTGATATTTTGTCAGTTCTGTTTTTGCTTCTTTTTCTCTTCTTTCTTCTTGTTTTCAGCTGTATTGCTACTATGTTACAAACACAAATTCATTTTATTTTATTTATTTTTTGTTTTTTTCTCTTGGCTTCTCGGTCATAGTGAAGAAACGTCCTTGCTCGATGACCGTGGCAGCAGATTTAAACCACAAACACACACATTTGACACCTTTGGGAAACCCAGAGGGAATACTGAAGATAAAATGTGGTTTATCAAAGGCACCCTGATTTGAGAACCACTGAATTAAGACCTCTTCCTCTTGCCAAATGATATATTGAACACAAACTTAGATTTCCTATCTAAAATTTTCAGTATTAGTTCCGTGCTTGTTGATGCCTGCTGTGGGAGTGCCATTTTTTTTTGGAGGAGGAGGAGGAGGAGCAGAGGGGAAGTCAGTAACTATTACATGGCTTGCTTTAAGGGAACTGCTGCAGACTTTTGAGTCAATGTTTTCGCTTAGCAAGATGAAACATTTAGTGGCTGGAACTGGATGAATGTTAACTTTGTCAAAGTGATTAGCTTCATCATATCTTGTTTGGGTTACAAGAACACTCACTGATGCCAAGATAGATGCACGCACATTCAGTCATGCTCAAGCCAGAGCTAAGCAGGGTCCATAAAACCGGCCAACTTCATTATTATTTGCCAATGTTATGCATTTTGGACAAGTCTTGAGAACAGGGAAGTAACTTAGTAGTAACAAGCAAAATCATGTGAGACAGAGTATATATCCGTGCAGGGGCATTACACATTCCACAGGAGGAGAGATGAGGAACCTTATTGTCTGAGGAGAAGATCTGCTTTTGGGTGATCACGGTCAACCTAACCAGACACTAGGAAGGGGGATAAGAGAGATGCGAGGAGAATCACAGGAAAGCCTGGGATGATCATTTCATGAGTGACACTGGAACAACAAGTGACGGAAGGGTCAAGACCACAACCCTTTCCTTTCTTTTCATTTTCTCCTTTCATCAGTACTTCCATATCCCCATTTTTTTGCTGACATTAAACAAAGCTGTAGTGTATTCTGAGGACATCTTAATGACAGTGACAGCTGATCCAGTGTCATGAAAAAATATATGCTGAGGCTGTTCTAATTTATTTGTGCAAATTAAAATGCTAAATAAATAGGCTACAAAAAAGCCTGGTAAGCTTGTCTTGCTTTCTCATCACTTCCTTTTTTGCCAACTCCAAGAATTCACTGAAGAGAGGAGAGAAGAAAAGACACATTTTTGTTGCTTTGCTTTGAAAACTGATGGATGGCCAATAGAGCGAGGAAGGATGCAAGTGAAAGAGAGCGAGAGAGAGAGAGTGTGTGTGTGTGAGAGAGAGAGAGAGGGAGAGAGAGAGAGAGAACCCAGGTGATTATGATGCTGCTGTATGAAACACTGAGGAAAAATACACAGACAATGCAACAACAAAACAGTAATGGGGCCAATCTATAAAATTCAGCCACTAAAAGACACTAACACCCATCCATGGTGACCAGCTGGGACAAACCAGTGGTTACGATGGGATGGTGATGACAAATATAAAACAGCAGAGAGAAAAATAAATATAAAATACTTGCAAACTTAAAGAGTCTACTGTATATCCAAATACTTGCATGTTCAGACCAATTTAGTTTAGCAAAATCAATAAAATGTTGGGTAGCTAAAAGTCAAACTTGTTGTGTACCATTAAGTGCAAGTATTTTCAGTGACTCTTACATCCGCAGCATTCTGCTTTGGCATTTCAGTCTCAAGATATTCTGTGGTTTACCATCAGTTACCCGTCTTCAGTGACATTTTTCCATTCACAGACACTGTATCAATATGGTGCTTGTTTCCAGATATACTGCAACTGCTAAACCGAGGCTTTGCACACGCCTACACACCAGCCTCTCAATCACACATACGCATACAGGGCTAGGACAGGGCTGCTGCTTTATAGGCATTTGTACCTCTGCACAACTTCATGATTCATGAGCCTGTGATCTTCGCTGTGCAGAGTATCCATAATACTCACCGTCATACTTTTTGAGAAGTGATGCAGGGCATAAAAAAGATATTACCAAATTCATCCCACTATAGTTTGTTTGTATGCTGAATGCTTGACTGTTTGGTGCAGGTTTTCAAACTGAAAGCAAGTAGTCAGTACCATCACTGAGTTACCGAAACCAGAGAAAAGGATAGGGCTGCACAACTATGGCAAAAATTAAAACCATCATTAATTTGGTCAATACTGAGCTCACGATTACTTGAATTTGGGAACTTATGCTTTGTATTATTTAAGAAACTGGTCCTTTCAACAGTCCTTATTATCATTATGGTAACCTTGTAAGTGGTTCAATAAATCTGCATTGTTTCCTTGCGGTATGGACTCGACCATGAAACACGTTTTGCACGGTATTTTTTTCTTGTTCCATATTGGATTCTATGAGACTGAAGTGGCTCCAAATAACTGAAGTAGTCTTATCCTTTCTTTCGACCAGACGTCCTTTCCCACCATCGTTCAGCTTTCACAGAAGTTAGAAAAGTAAAAGTAAGTAGTAAAGTAACAATCCTTCCATTGTTACATATATTTGGCGAAACTAGCACTGGGGCAGCACCCTCTGCTGCCAGGGGGTTAAAAAGGAGATGATATACAACATCAGAGAAAGTCCAATGAAGCCAGAGCACCACTGCTAAAAAATCATTTAGGGTTGATTTTCTGGTATTCACGACTTTGGGAAGCCAAAATTGTATCTAAAATAAAATTCTATTAATTGTGCAGCCCTATATACAGTCATGACCTCATACCTGAAGCAACTAGGGATGGTGAAAATGGAAAATTTTCTTGGTCGACCACCGGGCCTCATTAATCGGTTTATTTCGGTTAACCAAGAATATTATTTGACTGTCTGTAAACCATAAAAGAATAACTGCAACAAACAACAGTTTCAGACATTTTTTAAAGTTTCTGAATATCATAAGCGGTCACGGAGAGATCGTTATGTAAGGTAGGCATGCCGAATCCTGTCGGTGCCAACATTGCCGGGTTAAATAACATACTCCTGTGTTTGATTCTATCATAACAAAACGCCAACATCTGTAATAACGGTAGGTAGGTTCACTAAACCATCCCAAAACAACCGGTAAATCAAACTGTCAGTGGTTTACTCGCTCTGATGTTTACATTCAACGTCCGCGAGATCTCTTTTTCTTCACGCCCTTTCTATGCTTTCTGGCACACACTCAACTCGCGAGACCTCCTTACAAGTGAACGTCTCGCGAGCATATGCTCACGAGGGGCAGGTGTGTGGCATGTACCAGTGCACACTAGGTAATGTAGTATAGCCAAATCGCAAGGAGAGAAATAGAACAAGACAGGGTACTATGAGCTCACGAGAAGTCCCAGTACGCCGTAAAAACTACAGGCTAAAACTGAGAAGTGCCGGTACTCCGTACCGGTGCATACCAACCCACTTTAAGCACTGATCTAATCATAATTCTGTTCGAAGTGAACAAACGCACGTCACATTCCAGGCTGACTCAACTTCTTTTTAACCGACAACATTATTCAGTTAATGTTCAAATGGTCAACAACCGGTCAAACGGCCACCGGTTAGCAACACTAGAAGCAACATAAGACGTTCTTGCTGAGGCTTGGGCAAGCTAAGCTCAGTTCAAAGTTAACAACAGGTTCCTTGATAACGCTGATGTCCCAAAATAAATTAATTTCTTAAGTGCTATAAAAATAAAAAAAAAATAGACAAAAAAAAAATGTTAGGAAACAAAATAGGAAGGACTGCTTGATCACACTGCAAGCAACTCCAAAGTTATGAATAGGAAACAAAAATAAATGTAATTTATACATCACCATAAATTATTGCAGTTATTTTCTGTTGTTTTATTTTTATTTCTCTATATCCATGTTCATGTTTTATATATTACAAGATTTTTTTTTAAATTTAAAATGTAATCCATTTCACTTCCACGTAAATTATTTGTCTGATATGTGGATGTTTGCAACCACAACCTTGAATCTTGAACCCTGAGCTCAGTGGATGCAATGCTTATCCAAGCATACATTTTGAAATATTTATTCCATTAGTATTTTGAATAAATGGCTGCCAAGAACTAGGATGCTTTGAATAGCTGTAATCAACTTGCCACTGACTTTGCACTTGCCAAGTGAAATATTTGTTTTTGAAACAAAACCATACTGGTGGTGCAACAAGAAAGCACCGAAATGTAATCGGCTGTTGACTGTAAGAAGTTCAGCTGTGGATAACTTGTCTCAGCTGACGGCTTGGTGACTGTCCACGTCAGCCAAGCTTCTCTGATCATTATTTACTGCATCAACTTTTTGATCAGGTTGCTTGTAGTGTGGAAGCAAAGGGAAAGAGAGGTTTTTCTACGAATCAAAACCAGATTCTGAGGGTATGTTGGATTCTCAGGTTAGAGGGGCAAGTTAGTTACTACTGTTGCTGTTACTAAAGCTTTTACTGGGTTGGCAGGGACCTAGTATATCTGTTTTTACCTTCAAGAGCTAGTGCATGCAGAGAGAAGAAAAAAGAAAGAAAGACACACAAAGAAAGAAAAAAAAACTCATTTCTGTTAGTGTACTACAACATTTAATTCAAATGCTGCCACACTCCATACACTGTACATACAACTCTGCTGAAGTTGGAAGGCACAGTTACGCCCAGTTCCTACATAAGGCTGAAAAAGAAGTTTCAAACTCATATAAACTGATCAATTAGCAGTTATAGAGAAACATCACAGGTCTGTCCTTAAGCAGTATCAGGGTAGGAAGAGCCTTGACAACTATGTTGTGGCAGAATAAAAATATATATCAAAGAGGTTCCAATTAGCTTTGACAAACTGCTTACCTGCTTTAGATGTTTCTTAAGTTCGCTCGATTCAGGCTCTGGCAGAGGTGGGAGAGTTTCTGCACTGGTGGGTGCTATGACCTGCAGAGGAAAAGAGAAACTCTAACTTTGGTTTTATATTCACAGATTGGAGAAAACAAATCTTTAAGTCCCAAATAGGGACTCTCTGGCCCAGGCCGCTCAAATAGATCAGCCATCAATTCAAAAACAGGTAGTTTTTATTCCAAATGACTCAACTGGTGATCTCCAAATTGGCTGACGTGGAGAAACAATCTATGATCACAGATCTATGTTTAAAATATGGAAGCCAACGCAAAATGCAGAGGACAAACGCTGCTCCACAAGCTTCATGGTCATGTTGTCTCTGGTTTGAAATGCTGATACTGTGCCAGAAAATGACTCAAATGCAATATGCAATATATGAAGAAAGGAAATCTCATTCACAAAAAATACAACACCATAAACCTCATTTGTCAGTTATGTAGAGAAAAAACTGGCATCGGTATTGGCTGATCCTGAAGAGGAAAAAAAATCATTTCCAAGATCAGAAAAATCCAGATCGGAGCATTCCTGCTGATACCAATGCTTATCAGTGCTCTTTATCGGTAATCCAATAACATTTGGGCATGTGACTGTGATCCTGAGATAGTGAGGCTGTATCAATACCCGTTACTGAAAGGGCATCTGTGATTTCAGACATTTTTCTCTTTGAGCTCAGCACGAGCTTCTAGTGTTTTACAACAAAACCCAATGTGAATGGACGGGCACTGGGTACAAGCATTTCTCAATATGCAGTTCACTAATGCCCCTTTTCCACTAGCACCTACTCAGCTCGACTCGGCTCGACTCTTCTCGGTTTGAGAGCTTTTCCATTAGGTGGTAGTACCTGCTGGCAGGTCCCATTTTGGGACCTACTCAGCCAGGGTTCCAAGCGAGCTGAGTCGAGCCGAAAATGTGACGTGAACGCCGTGCAGGCCACTGATTGGACAGGGAGTGATGAGAGCGACTCCTGCAAGAAAACAAAACCCGACATTAAAAAAACAAAACAAACAAAAAAAAAAAAACGGCAACAGCGACCGTGCGCATTGAGCATCACTGAAGTTTGCAAAGTCAGAAAATGGCAAGCAAACCGCTACCGCGGTCAAATGAAGAGGTGGAGACTTTTCCGTGCTTGGTGGCGGCCCAAAGAATCCGGAGTAATGGAAAACCAACCAAACCGTGTCGAGGCGAGTAGAGGCGAGCTGAGTCGAGCCGAGTCGAGCAGAGTAGTTACTAGTGGAAAAGGGGCACAGTTCAAAGCTTTTCACACAACTTTCTGCACTAACATGCAGCTTGGCACTACAGTTAGTTTCATGCTCAGAATGCATCAAAACTACCAAAACACTGTAAGCATGAGTCAAAATTAGATATTTCCTCCAAAACACGAGCACTATTTTCCTAACAAGAGCACTCTGTCAGTCAGGATGCAGTTTTTGGCATACAGAAATTACAAAATACATAAAATGGAAATTAATGTAAGTCCCCATACTGTAATACAGTAAAACTGAACTGAATTCAAACTGATAGACCAAAAAAAAACAAACAAAAAAAAACAAAACACTGATCTTCTGCTGAAATGTTCAGGCATCCAGGAGCCACCTGACTGTGTGGTTGGTCTCATTTACATAACTTTAATCAACAGTGTTGATTCAAGTTATGTACCATTTGTTTGTATAAGCATTACAGCTACTTTTTTTAATGGGATTACTGACTGTGTTATTTGTGATTTAGGCAACTGTCCACTTGTGTGTTAGGTTTTAAGCTTAAATTCAACAGTTTCGCTGCCTTTGCTGAAGCTGTCAATCACACTGCACTGCTTCAAATTAACATCATGCTGGAGTTGCAGGTATTGATTAAGTGATGTAGTTCTATCATACTCTAATGCACATAACATTCACCTGTGTCATATTGATCTGTGTTTCTGTCTGTATCAGCTAAGTTAGTCTACAGTTCTGAATGCTTTAACTGCAGGATTTTTTACTCTCTACAATTAAAATCTTCATAAACAGGATATGGCACTCTCCATGTCATTGTTACAACTGCTGCTAGGAGTCATTATTATACTGGACTCTATATGGAAATGACTGAGAGGTGTACGAATATTTCCATTCTGTTCAATCAGAAACCGGTGCCTAATTGGCGCTGGTTCCTGATATCAAATCTTAGTCCACACTTTCTCTTTCCATCTCCAAAAAGACAAGCACAGAGATCCAACTCACTAGATGAATCAGGCATGATCTGTAAATTCAGTCTCAATGTTAACAAATCAGACAAAATAAGAAGCATTCTGTTAATAGAGTAGCAGAGCACCATTCAGAAATACTGACCACATGTTTTCTGAGTGGCCAGAGACAGTTTTGGTCCCAAGTGACTGAAATAACATGAGACATTACTGATGTTCATATACTGTGCCAGTCAAATGTCGTCCTATTGAACGACGACTCATCCCTTAACTTATTAAACCATCAGGAAAGGATTCTCTTAACTGTATTGACTGCAGCCAAGAAAATCCTGACCAGTGTTTCTCATTGGCGGACAATGTAAAAGGGGTGGGTGGAGACGAAACATCGAATGGAGAGCAACTGCCTTCATGTTACCAGCGAAATATCCTACTGTTATTCCTATGTTATCCTATTGTTTTAAGCATCACCGAGTGTCTGCTTGTTTACCTGTCTACCTCTTTACAAACACCGTTACTAACAGTTGCCAATCTGGAGCAAATTGTAGAATTTTATGTTTCACTGTGGTTTTGATTTTCACAATTTCGGCCGCATTTCTCTCACAAAACTTTATTTAATAAAGTTTGACTCTGACCAATTTTATTATCTACACTACCAGTCAAAAGTTTGGACGCACCCTCTCATTCAATGTTTTTTCTTTATTTTTACTACTTTCTACATTGTAGACACATACTAAAGACATCAAATATATGAAGGAAGATATATGGAATTACGTAGCAAAGAAAAAATTGTTAAATAACTCTAAATATGTTTTATATTTTAGATTCTTCAAAGTAGCCACCCTTTGCTTTGTTGACAGCGCTGCAAACCCTTGGCCTTCTCTTAATGAGCTTCATGATTTAGTCACCTGAGATGGTTTTCACTTCACAGGTGTGCCTTGTCAGGGTTCATTTGTGGAATTTCTTGCCTTCTTAATGGGGTTGGGACCATCAGTTGTGTTGTGCAGAAGTCAGGTTGGTACACAGCTATAACAGCCCTTTTTTACAACTGTTAGAATTCATATTATGGCAAGACCAATCAGCTAAGTAAAGAGAAACGACAGTCCATCATTACATTAACAATTGAAGGTCAGTCAGTCTGGAAAATTGCAAAAACTTTGAATGTGTCCCAAAGCGCAGTCGCAAAAACCATCAAGCCCTACGATGAAACTGGCTCACAAGGACTGCCCCAGGAAAGGAAGAACAGGAGTCACCTCTGCCGCCTAGGATAAGTTCATCTGAGTATCCAGCCTCAGAAATCGCAAGTTAACAGCACCTCAGATTAGAGCCCAGATAAATGCCACACAGAGTTCTAGTGGCAGACACATCTCTACATCAACTGTGCAGAGGAGACTGCGCAAATCAGGCCTTCATGGTCAAATAGCTGCTAGGAAACCACTACTAAGGAAAAGCAACAAGCAGAAGAGATTTGTTTGGGCCAAGAAACACAAGGAATGTCCATTCCAAAGTGGAAATCTGTGCTTTGGTCTGATGAGTCCAAATTTTAGATATGTGGTTCCACCCATCATGTCTTTGTGCGACGCAGAAAAGGTGAACGGATGGTCTCTACATGCATGGTTCCCACCGTGAAGCATGGGAGGAAGTGTGATGGTGTGGGGGTGTTTTGCTGGTGACACTGTTGGGGATTTATTCAAAATTGAAGGCACACTGAACCAGCATGGCTAACATGCAGCATCCTGCAGCCCCATGGCATCCCATCTGGTTTGTCCTTAGTTGGACCATCATTTATTTTTCAACAGGACAATGACCCCAAACACACTTCCAGGCTGTGTAAGGGCTATCTGACCAAGAAGGAGAGTGATGGAGTGCTGTGCCAGATGACCTGGCCTCCACAGTCACCTGACCTAAACCCAATCCAGATGGTTTGGGATGAGAGAGTGAAGGCAAAAGGACCAACAAGTGCTCAGCATCTCTGGGAACTCCTTCAAGACTGTTGGAAACCATTTCAGGTGACTACCTCATGAAGCTCATCGAGAGAATGCCAAGAGTGTGCAAAGCAGTAATCAGAGCAAAGGGTGGCTATTTTGAAGAATCTAAAATATAAAACATGTTTTGAGTTATTTCACACTTTTTTTTCTACATAATTCCATATGTATTCATTCATAGTTTTGATGCCTTCCGTGAGAATCTACAATGTAAATAGTCATGAAAATTAAAAAAAAGCATTAAATGAGAAGGTGTGTCCAAACTTTTGACTGGTAGTGTATTCACATGTCAAATCAGTGATGCTGGATCTATGTCAGATTTCTTGTGCTTATGCACCATTTCTTGTGCTTTAACACAGAAGATGTTGGTTCAGAGGCTTAAATAAGTCATGTCAAAAATAAAAACCCATCCCCATGCTCATGGCTTTCAATGGGTTAATATTTTTTGAGGAAAAAAGGAATTTCATTCAATTTTCTACAGGTTACTAATCAGGCAGTTCACTGACACTCAAACAGAGCAACTTACAATTTGTGAGAGGTAAAGAGTTTCACTGATACAGGTTTGAAGGACAGATGAATTGGTGTGCACTGCTGTGAGGACTGACCATGATGTCCTCTGTTAGACTGTCTCTCCAAAAATGTCTTTTCATGCTTCCCTTATTTCCTTTCTTTTTTTCTTATTTTATCTCCCTTTGCCTTCTGCAATTCTGAATTGTGAAAAGAGACTTTGAAGACATGGCTAGCAGCTACAGTTCCTTTCCCTTTTAGAAAAATTTACACTTTTTACTTGACACATATACAGAGCCACTTGTAATGAGGGGTTCAGTGTTTTGCAGCAACAGGACTCATGGTTGCTGCTGTGATCAAAATGAGACCAGGATAGTTTATCTGAATGCAAGGATTTGCAGCTGCCTCTCTCATTTTCTCTCCTCATCTCCAGACTTGACAAGCCATGACTGACAAGCTGCCACTAACTGAATCATCTGTCAGGATAGGTTATCAACTTCACTCCTTCCCTCCTTCTGACTTCCCTCCTTCTTACCCCTGGCTAGATGTGTCATTGCCTGTTGCATAAAATCCCCCTCAGAAGTGTTTATAGTTTGTAGTTTGATCATTGGATGAAGGTGGTCCAGCCCATTTACTGTAACTTCCCCACGTTTCACATTGCAGTAAACTGTTTTGAAAATCATGAGGGGGCACTAAAGATTTCACAACATACAAGCAAAATCCCTTAATTTTTTAATTTGAATTTTTAATTGAAACCACCACTTTATAATGTTCTGCTTTTGTGGCTAACAAAGTCGTCACTACACATAAATCATGCAACTAATAACTGGCTGTGTAAACCAAACATTTCCCCAGGGACTATTTTCCACCAGAAAGACCATATCACTCCACCCAATTTCAAGTCATCAAAACACAACATTGCTGCTGCTTGTTGGAAAACTAGTGTGGACGACTTTATTATGGTGATGGAATACTGGCGTGAAGAAAGTGTGAAGTCTCTGAAAGTCCATTTTCATATCGAAGTGGAATGAAAACTTGAGTGGACAGATCAGTGGACAGTGAACAGATACATTTTTTACTGTCTTTTTGCAGGCGTCCATATCAGTTGTAGAGGAACAGATTCAGCACGATGGTGGGAAGTTACAACTTGCAAGTGGGAACATGCATTAGTCAATGGAAAGCTCCGTAATGAAATATTAAAACATGTCAAGGGTCACAACTTTTGTTTAGTCAGCAAAATATATCTTCACAGTGAGCAGAGGTGCATACAGTTTCAACTAAAACAATCATTTGCTTTTACTGGGGATGATTCATTTTGAAAGGAATGCAATGTGGCTCTGTGTGTATAGACAGTACCCCATAACGACAAAGTGAAAACAGAATTGTAGAAAATTTTGAAAATTTATTAAAAAGGAAAAAATTAAATATCACATTAACATAAGTATTCAGAACCTTTGCAACGACACTTGAAATTTAGCTCTTGATGGTTGCTGAGATGTTGCTACACCTTGATTAGAGTCCACCTGTGGTAATTTAAATTGATTGGACATGATTTGGAAAGGCACACATCTCTCTATAGAAGGCCTCACAGCTGACAATGCATATCAGAGCAAAAACCAAGCCATGAGGTCAAAAGAACTGCCTGCAGAGCTCAGAGACAGGATTGTTGCAAGGCACAGATCTGGGGAAGGCTACAAAAAAATTTCTGCTGCACTGAAGGTTCCCAAGAGCACAGTGGCCTCCATAATTCTCAAATGGAAGAAATTTGGCACAACCAGGACTCTTCCAAGAGCTGGTCGCCCAGTCAAACTGAGCAATTGTGGGAGAAGGGCCTTAGTAAGAAAGGTTACCAAGAACCCAATGGTCACTCTGACTGAGCTCCAGAGATTCTGTGCGGAGATGGGACAAAGTTCCAGAAGGACAACCCTCCACCGATTTGGGCTTTATGTCAGAGTGGCTAAAAGGAAGCCTCTCCTCAGTGCAAAACACATGAAAACCTGCTTTGAGTTTGCAAAAAAACATATTTATATCTATCTATTCATCTAGCTATCGATATATACAGTCAGGTCCATAAGTATTTGGACAGTGAAACAATATTTGTAATTTTTCCCTTGTACACCACCAAGAGTGGATGTGAAATGGGGTAACCAAAATGTGATTGAAGTGCAGACTTTCAGCTTTAATTTTAGGGGTTGAACTAAAATATGGCATTAACCTTTTAGGAATTACAGCCAGTTTTATACATTGTCCCAACATTTTCAGAGGCTCAAAAGTCATTGGACATTTGACTAAAAAGGAGTTTCATGTCCAGGTGTGGCCTATTCCCTCGTTATTCCATGACAAATTAAGAAAATAAAAAGTCTGAAGTTCATTCCAAGCGTTTGCATTTGCATTTGGTTGTTGTTTATCAGAACCTTCAACGTGTGATCCAAAGAAGCTTCTATGCAGGTGAAGGAGGCCATTATTAGGCTCAAAAAGAAAAAAAATCTATCAGACAGATAGCGACAACTTTAGGAGGATAATTTGGTATATCCTGAAAAGAAGGAATGCACTGGTGAGCTCAGCAACACCAAAAGACCTGGAAGACTACGGAGAACATCTCAAGTGGATGAGAGAAGAATTCTACTCCTGGTAAAGAAAGACCCCTTCACAACATCCAGGGAAGTCAAAAACACTCTGGAGGAAGCAGGCGTATCAGTGTCCAAATTTACAGCCAAGAGTCATTTGTGAGAAAATAAATACAGAGGGTATACAGCAAGGTGCAAACTACTGGTGTCACTCAAGAACAGCAGGGCCAGATTAGACTTTGCAAAAAACATCTAAAACAGCCTGCCTGATTCTGGAACAAGGTTCTTTGGACAGATAAAATGCAGATGAACTTGTACCAGAATTATGGGAAGAGAAAAGTGTGGAGAATGAAAGGAACAGCTCATGACCTAAAGCAGAGCACATCATCTGTCCAGCATGGTGCAGGCAGTGTTATGGCATGAGCATGTATGGCTGCCAGTGGAACTGGGTCACTAGTGTTTACTGATGATGTGACTGCTGATGGAAGCAGCAGGATGAATTCTGATGTTTATAGGGCTATACTGTCTGCTCAGATTCAGCCAAATGCCACAAAACTGATAGGACGGAGCTTCACAGTGTGGATGGACAATGACCCAAAACATACTGCAAAAGCAACTTAAGAGTTACTGAGAGCAAACAAATTTAATATTTTTCAATGGCCAAGTCAGACTTCAACCCAGCTGAGCTGCTTTTCACCTGCTGAAGACCAAACTGAAGGCAGAAAGACCCACAAACCA
>OMLB01062027.1:0-23454 GCA_900302555.1 Myripristis jacobus
AAAGTTCAGCTTGGTGGAACTTCTTCATCACTTCTTCACTGAGACCAAAGAAGCAGGAATCAGCAGGTTTGAGCAGTTCCAGGTTGTGTTGATCTTTGACGGTCTGGATGAGTGTCGACTTCCTCTGGACTTCAACAACAACCAGATCCTGACTGATGTTACAGAGTCCACCTCAGTGGACGTTCTGCTGACAAACCTCATCAAGGGGAACTGCTTCCCTCTGCTCCCTCTGGATAACCACACGACCGCAGCGGCCAATCAGATCCCTCCTGAGTGCGTTGGCATGGTGACAGAGGTGAGAGGCTTCACTGACCCACAGAAGGAGGAATACTTCAGGAAGAGATTCAGAGATGAGGAGCAGGCCAGCAGAATCATCTCCCACATCAAGACGTCACGAAGCCTCCACATCATGTGCCACATCCCAGTCTTCTGCTGGATCACTGCTACAGTTCTGGAGGATGTGTTGAAGACCAGTGAGGGAGGAGACCTGCCCAAGACCCTGACTGAGATGTACATCCACCTCCTGGTGGTCCAGTCTAAAGTGCAGAACATCAAGTATCATGGGAGAGCTGAGACAGATCCACTCTGGACTCCAGAGACCAGGAAGATGATCCTGTCTCTGGGAAAACTGGCTTTTGAGCAGCTGGAGAAAGGCAACCTGATCTTCTATGAAGCAGACCTGGCAGAGTGTGGCATTGATATCAGAGCAGCCTCAGTGTACTCAGGAGTGTTCACCCAGATCTTTAAAGAGGAGCGTGGGCTGTACCAGGACAAGGTTTTCTGCTTCGTCCATCTGAGCCTTCAGGAGTTTCTGGCTGCTGTTTATGTCTTTCTGACCTTCATCGACTCTGGTATCAATCTTTTAATAGAAGAACAGATAACATCCTCACCATCCATGGTAACAAGAGATGAATCTAATATTCAGCACCTCTACCAGAGTGCTGTGGACAAGGCGTTACAGAGTCCTAATGGACATCTGGATTTGTTCCTCCACTTCCTCCTGGGTCTTTCACTGGAGACCAATCAGACTCTTCTGCAAGGCCTGCTGTCACAGACAGAAAGTGGCTCACAGAGCAATCAGGTAACAGTACACTACATCAAAGACAAGATCAGGGAGAATCCTTCTCCAGAGAGAAGCATCAACCTGTTCCACTGTCTGAATGAGCTGAATGACCATTCTCTAGTGGAGGAGATCCAACAGTACCTGAGATCAGGAAGTCTCTCCACAGATGAACTCTCCCCTGCTCAGTGGTCAGCTCTGGTCTTTATGTTGCTGACATCAGAAAAGGAACTGAAAGTATTTGATCTGAAGAAATACTCTGCTTCAGAGAAGGCTCTTCTGAGGCTGCTGCCAGTGGTCAAGGCCTCCAACAAATCTGTGTAGGTGTACAGATATATCAACAGATTAAAATGATTGAACGCAAACTGTTTTTTTCATAGGAGGCAAAATTGTAATATTTTTAAAGGTTTTTTTTTTCTGATTTCAGAGTGAATGGCTGTAATCTGTCAGAGAGAAGCTGTGCAGCTCTGGCCTCGGTTCTCAGCTCCCAGTCCTCCAGTCTGAGAGAGCTGGACCTGAGTAACAACGATCTGCAAGACTCAGGGGTGAAGCTGCTCTCTGCTGGACTGAGGAGTCCACACTGCAGACTGGAAAGTCTCAGGTAAGGTCAATATATTATGTTTCTCAATTCCTTTGAGATTTTTTTCCACACCGTGGTCTGAAAAATAAAGACATTTTTGCCAGGTTAGTATTCCTTGGTTTGCAGTTTGTTATAATTTTCTCTTCAGAATTTTTCACTGCAATGAAATGAAAGTTTGAGATTTTTCCAGAATGTATTTTATTCTGATCCAAATTTTAGCAAAGACCGAAGTTCTTAAAGTCTTCATCAGAGAACCCCTGTCCATAGACAATGCTGGACTGAGAGCCCACACAGCAGATAGCCAGGAGAAACTCATCAACTGGTTTGTTGCTGCTTGCAGTAACTTTGGACAAAAACTTGGCCTGAAGAAAACCAGTATCATGGCTCAGGTTGTTATTGACCCTCCTTCCATATTCACTGACAACTACATCCTTGAAGCTGTGGACTTCCAAATCTATCTTGGTTCCAGCAAGTCTTGGAACTTGTCACTTGCCACAGAGATTGACAAGCACATTGAGAAAGCCTCTAGAGCAATGTTCAGGTCATGTGGGAGAACAAGACCGTAGCACTTCACACCAAAGTGTACTGGGCCTGTGTCTTAAGCATTCTTCTCTGTGGCTCTGAAACACAGACATTGTCCACCAGCCAAGAATACTGGCCTAACACATGTCACATCCATTACCGTGGGATACAAAGGCATGATTGTATAACCATCATGAACAAGGCCAGAATCTTCTGAATATACTGTCTCTTCAGTTAGTGGTGTCTGAGGTAACTGGGTCATGCACAGCACAAGAGAACTTGTGTCTGCTATCATTTGCTTCATACAATAGCTGTCATAATGCCCTAATACATGGTTTCATAGTTTCAGAGGCAAGTTGGATTCTGCTGATAAGGTTCAGACAATAATTGTGCCATCTTGCAGCATTTTGAGCAGTGCTGTGGGCACATTCAAAGGCACTCTGACTGTTTTAGGATGTGTATGTATTGTGCTGATTGATTGCTTTTGAAGATGGGCTTCAGTTAGGCACATTTTTTTTTATCAAGCCTGTCTTCATTCTTGAGTCTGCTTAGCAAACTAATGGTTAATGTTAATGGCTATGCTGTATGTGTGCCATAAATGGACTATGATAAGTGGAGTGTGACCTACAAGGGAAGTCTGGCAGAGGTAATGCTAGGTTGATGTTTTTGTTTGACATGGTGTACCTTTTGAGGGCACAGTCTGACCTTTCTGGGTAGCAAAGACCAGTCGGTTGTCACAGACTTCATTGTGGTAACTCCTTGTGGGGAAGACTGAACTGAGGAGTACTCTACTTGTAATGACAAGATCCAGTGGGTGCCAGCAATGGGATCTTCAGTGTCTCCATGAGACTTGGTGTGGATGTTGGTAATGCAAAAGCTTGTTGAATGAGCAAAGTTCCAGTCATCTGCTGGTCACTGGTATTCATCTATCCAATGCCAAATTGACCAAAAATGCTGGAAACGCCACATAATGGTCAGCCCCAAACCTGGCAATTCATCCAGCAGAAGTTAAAGCTTCAGTGTTAGGGATTTCGCTTATTAGACCCCCAAGGATTCCATGCTTGCGGCGTTGGTCATAGTCAGGGCACTACACACGAGTGGGTTGCAGCAGGGAGGAGGTTTTTTACCTGTTACACAAACAGAATTTATTTTTTGCAGAAAACAGTGTGATAAAATTTTGCCATGGGGAGTTCAAAGTGTTTAACCATACATATACATACATTTTCATTAAGGCTGAGTGGCTGTAAGCTGTCAGAGAGAAGCTGTGAAGCTCTAGCATCAGTTCTCAGCTCCCAGTCCTCCAGTCTGAGAGAGCTGGACCTGAGTAACAACGACCTGCAGGACTCAGGAGTGAAGCTGCTCTCTGATGGACTCGAGAGTCCACACTGTAGACTGGAGGCTGTCAGGTACTGTTCAACCTGTTAAACAGATGTCCATTAAAATTCTGCTTTATAGTCACAGTTTCATTCATGATGTTTTTACATGGTTTTTAAACAAGATGTGACACAAATTCTTGCAATCAAATTTCCAGCCCATGTGAATTACTTTTCTTGAGAATTTTTCATTATTTCATTTTCATCAATTTATTCCACTTCTGTTGCAGAGATATAAATGTTAGAATGGGCTTACAAGATTGGTCAGGAAACTGATCCAAGAAGATTTTAATTGAAATCTCTGAGCAGATTATGTCCACTGTATCTGTGGTCTAGTTGTTCTGGTAAGGTTATGCATGTGTGTGTGCAGGCTGTCAGGCTGTCTGATCACAGAGGAAGGCTGTGCTGCTCTGGCCTCAGCTCTGAGCTCCAACCCCTCCCATCTGAGAGAGCTGGACCTGAGCTACAATCATCCAGGAGCCTCAGGAGTGAAGCTGCTCTCTGCTGGACTGGAGGATCCAACCTGGAGACTGGACAAGCTCAGGTATGAAGAGGAAAAGGCTCATACAAGGCCGAGGGCTGACACACATTTTCCGTCACAATGAAATTATGAGGAATTTTCCACATATTTGGAGACGTTTCATGTCTCATCCAAGAAGCTTCTTCAGTTCTGACAGACTGGTTCCCCACGGCGTCATCGGACTCCATGACCCTAACAACAGTCATCACAACACTAACAAGCCAACAAACTGGATTAAGTCCTCAGTCCCTGGTCCCTGTCAGAATTGAAGAAGCTTCTGAAATGTCAACAAATAAATCCAGCTGACTTCAGTTCAATTCTATTTGGAGAACCATGACCTGGAAGACTGAGAACCTCCACAGACATATAAGGAATTTTGTTTCATATTTAGTAGTGAAGATGCACGACGTCTTATGGCAAAACAGTTAGAAGAAAGGTTATGACGGTGCCTATAGCCAGATAGAACATGCTCATCTGACTGTCAATTCCCACCCCACAGTGTGGACTACAATGGAGTGCAGATGCTGAAACCAGGCCTGAGGAAGTGTAAGTGTGTATTCAGCTTCATTTATAGAAACGGAGCATCACAAATTCCACTTCTATTGCCTTGAAACCTCAAAACTTGAACTTGCATGTGCACCATGGGATGTGGCATATCTCCTGCCGCCGGAAGGGGGGCGCTAATTTAGGAAAAATTCCCGTGGGTCATATTGGAGGGTAGAAACAAATGACCTGTGTGGTTGTGTGGGTTGTTGATTTATTCATTTTAAACCTAGTTTGAAAAAAAAGTTGCTGACAACTGTGTCATCATGAAGCTTTTAAGAAATTAACAGCTTGAGCATTACTAAATCAGTAAATATCAGTCAGTGGTTAGTTCTGTCGGATCTGGACCTACTACTATGTTGTGTTGTGTCCTCTCCATCAGATGCCTGTGAACCCAGACTGGACCCAAACACAGCACACAGTAAGCTCCGTCTGTCTGAGGACAACAGCAAGGTGACAGCAGTGGGAGAGAACCTGCAATACTCTGACCACCCAGAGAGGTTTACCTACTGGGAGCAGGTCCTGTGCAGAGATGGTCTGACTGGCCGCTGCTACTGGGAGGTCGAGAGGAAAGTAATGGTTCATATTGGAGTGGCATACAGAGGAATCAGCAGGAGAGGGACGGGTGATGACTGCTGGCTCGGATATAATGACAAGTCGTGGAGTCTCGACTGCGGTGGCGATTATTACTCTGCCTTTTACAACAACAGAGATACAGACATCCATGTCCGCTCTTCTGACACCGACAGAGTAGGAGTGTATCTGGACTGGCCCGCCGGCTCTCTGTCCTTCTACAGGGTCTCCTCCAACACACTGATCCACCTCCACACCTTCAGCTCCACATTCACTGAGCCTCTGTACCCTGCGTTCGGCTTTGGGTTCGTCTGTGGCTCCTCGGTGTCTCTGTGTCAGATACAGGAGTGAGAGTCGCCTCAATTCTGGTGCATTGAAAAGCTTGTGCCATGGCAACGCTCTGATCACTACACAGACATGCTGGGATCTGCTACATGCAGTCCATTGAGATGCATCCAACCTTACATCTACACACACCTTACATAATGTGTGCAGACCACGAGTGCATTTGCAATATATGTTTTACAAACACTCTAAACATACCAAGGTTATTATAGTTCACCAAAACCAAATTAAAACAAAAGCATTTTAGTTAACTGAAATAAAAAATGCAAACTAGACTGGAAAAAAATGAAAATAACTAAAACTGATAGTGTGCACTCACAAAACTAACTAACATTTAGTGTTGCTGTTGGTCAGTTTGGTGAAACACTGAAACAAATAAAAACTCAACTAAAACTAAACAACTTTAAGGAATCAAAAAATAAACTGAAACCAGCAAAGCCCTTCTATAAGCATACTAAATGTAGATTGAATTAAAAAATAAAAAATCAATAAGAATATGAAATAAAAAAAATAAATAAATAAAACTAATGAGAAATACAAAACTGTGATACCTCTGAGACGTAACGGGTCGCCAAACGGTCCACGGCATCTTGGCTTCAACTTTTTTTTTTCTTTTCTTTTTTATGACTGACAGATTAAGGTGTCTTTCTTTTAGAGTTGTTATATTTGGTAATTTATTAAGATCACTTCTGCAAGCTACAGCCCTTAGGCCAAAAAGTTTAACATTTCACAATCAGTTATTCAGATTGCCCTGAAATTTCATGAGCCCGTTCATGCTCCCCACAGGCTGAACCCTGTCAACTTTGCGGTGACCTCATGGCTTTAGCACCACCTGATGCTCTGTACTAACTATACTATGCATCAAATAGATCATTATTATTACTGTTATTATTGTTTTTGTATTATTGTTGTTGTTTGCCTACCTGTTTTTAATGTTTTTCTACCTTCCTTTATTGTTTACTCTGTAAAGCACTTTGAGCTGCACATCCTATTTGAAAGCTGATTTATACATTTATTACCTTCAGAGTTGTGCATTTATATAAAATTATACAATTATTACATTCAGTATCAATTTTTAACATTATTAAATTTGCGTGTATACATTTGATTTTATTACATTTAAAATTTATCACATTAATCAATCTACATGAATCCAAAAAAGTATGTTCACTATGTATAAACATGTGCATTAATCCTACAAAAATATTACCACAGTTATATATTTTTGTATTTATTGTTGCAATATTTTTGTGGGATTAATGCACATATTCACATATAATGCTCATAATGAACATAGTTTTTTTTTGTTTTGTTTTTTTACAATTACTATTTCTGCACAAGTAGGATAAATGCACGGATTTATACCTGATGCACTTAAAAAAATTCTAATGCTCACATTTTTATGTTTTTAATTTTTTTTTTTAAGTCTTTTTAACTCTTTTTACTGGACTTAGACGAGAACTGAAGATGCCTCAGCTAATGGCAACATACTCCAGCAAACATACATACATTAAAAAAACAAACAAAAAACAAGTTATTAAGACATTTACACTTGAGCACAAACCTGTATGATTTAATTTAGGCTCAATAATTTTTGTATAGCAGCTTTTATTGTTTGCAAAGCACTTTTTGAATGAATTGACTGATTGATGAATGATTGACTGATGAATTGAATGATTGAATGACAAATCTTGAACATTTATTTTATTTTATTTTATTGTTAACCTTTTCTGTTAGAGCATTTTTGGTGTGCTACTATTGATCTTTTTTCTCTCTCGTCATTCTACTGCTGAGATCATCTGTTACGGACTCGTTTTTCACATTTTCGACCGTTTGGTGGACGGTTTTCCTCTTTCAGACAGCGACTGAGCAGCTGCCGATTGATAAGGTCGATCACAAATGTACAGACAGTGCTTGTTTGTTAATAAAGCATGTAAACTAAATATGATCATCTCTCTCTATTCTGCTTTTGTCTCTCGTGTGTGTGGAGGCTTGCAGCAGCACTGAAAAGCCTGCAGCTGGGACTGGGTCATGGTTCCCAAAAACAACCGAGCAGAAAGACGATGTGAAAGTAAAGGGCATTTTTAAAGCAGGAAAGTTGTTCACTCTAGATGAATAAAACAACTGCCTGACACTGATATTTGATATCTCATATTGATAACCAATACTGGACACTGGTTTGGACTTTAATACTGAAGTTATGTTATCAAGGCTGCTGATTCATATTTATTTATACCAATTACAAAGGCTTCAGTTTCCCCAATGTCAGAAGTCACACGGTACTCATACCATGTTGGAGCAGGTGCATCAAAGGCTCAGAGTAGAGGAGAGGTTGGCATGCAATTTGATGTGTTTCTTTAGAAATATCTGTTATAGCAAACAACCAGTTTGTCTGTACTCGCAAATACAGAACAAATAAAATAGGCAGACCTGCAATCTATAGGGCCATTACAACATGGCATATGTTACCAACTATGATCACTGAAGCACCCAGTAAGGCAAGTTTTAAGATTCTGCTAAAAAAAACACACATGATGAATAACCCTAATGTGAATGAATTGAACAGAACAACCACGATTGATAAGTTGAGGTGTTATGATGCTTGTTTTTATTTGACTTTTATTTGTCGTGGAAATATTTTTATTAGGATTGTTAACTGTTTTTATTGAGATTTGTAATATGTGATAATTATTGTTGTTTGCTGTGGACCCCAGGAAGAGTAGCTGCTACTTCGGTGGCAGCTAATGGATCCATCCAAATAAAGAATAAAGAATAAAGGCAAACCACAGAGTGAATGAAGAGAAATCCTATACTTTCCCAATCTTTGAAAACAAAAACCCCTTACATACACATTGACAGAATTAGGGTCAGGTAGTTTTGTCTGCGTAGGTGGAGAAACATAACCATCGATGCCACTGGAAGAAAAATGAGAGCCGAGCTCCGCATAAGATCCATGAACTGCCCTGTGGCTGTACTGCCTGCAGATTTATTTTTATTTTTTGCTCCTATGGTGGAGAAAACTGTCTCTGCCTCCAATACAATGGATTTCTCCTTGTGTATTTATATCGATCTATCCATCTTGAACAGGTTACTGAGCGTGGTGTGCAAGCTATGTTTTACTAGACTCATGGTTAATTGATTGAATTAAGGTGATTAAGACTTTTAATTTAATTCCACAGAATGGTGTTTCCTGATGAAGAGCGCCTGGATGTTGACTGTGTGTGTTCTACGTGTGTAATAATCAGACACAGATTACAGGGAAATAAACCAGCATTTGTTTGTTGTGTTGATTTCTAGAAAGCTCCTCTAGATTAAAGCTTCGTGATGCAAACAGGCCAGAAACAGGACATTTTACCGAGCGATTCACTGCCCTGATGGTGCGCCTGATGTTTGATGTGTGAGGGTGAGTGACTTTTTAACAAACTGGGGGTTGAATCGTTTGCTGAACACAATGAAATTAAAACCACAATCAGTTTTGTTTTGCCCATTTTATCACGATGTAAGAACGAGGATGTTTGCTGCAGCTGGAGCAAAAATCTCGTCCTTATGGAGAATACAGGTTGTTTATTTGGATAAAACACCTTTTAATTTGAAAAGAACACCTTTTAAAGTCTGACTGGACTGAAAAGTCACAGGCTACAATAAGCAGAGCACTGGACAGATGAGTTTTTTGCTTTATTATTCATTATTATTGCCTGGGGTTATTTGCAGTAATGTAAGTAAACAGGCTACAGTGGAATCTGATGTGTCCATTCAGTCATTCATTCATTCACTCATTCATTCACAAAAGGAAAAGCATGAGGCAATATAGACATGCCAGTGTTTATTTCATTGTTGCAGAGGGAAACCCAGCAGGTGCTCCATATTTTATGGACACATTGAAAGGGCCTTAACCTTTTCTTCTCTCACTCGGCCTCCGCCTAAAAAGAGAGAAAGAAAAGATTTGAATAATCATGCAGCTGTCAGCGATTATGTCAGTGTTATCCTGTGTGACCTGTGGAGACGGACAACTGATAATGCTTAAAGTGCTCGACAAATCATATAAAATATACATTTTTTCTGGCTAATGAAAGTTCATCTGTAGCCTGGAGAAAAAAAAAATGAGTAAGAGAGGAGTTAAAATAAAATCTAGCAACCTTAATAAGTGACTGAAAACTTAGAGCTATCTGTGTCATCTAGTTGCCCATTGTAGCTTGCAAAAATTTCAGTCATCTATCATTTTCATGGTGAATGAATTCTCGATGCATTTTACTGATGTTTTGGCCACATTTTTTTTATATTTATTGTGGTTCTTTGATTCCATCTATCCCCCCAAAGATTTCTTTGTCCAGAGCAACTGTGCCCTGGAAAAATGTTTATATAAAACTCCAATCAATAATATTAAAGTCAAAGCTGCTGAAATTATTTGGTTAAATTATTGATATTATTGCCAAACTGTAACTGTGGAAAATACGACGGCGTATTAAGGCCACTGTAGGGAGAAAAAAAATATGGATCTGAGGGAGAGGCAGTGATATTCTGATGGAAAAAACTCATAATTTCCGAGATTAAAGTCAGAAATGTATGAGAAAAAAAAAACACACAAATTTATGAGAAATAACTTGAGATAAAAAATTGTTTTCCCAGGTTTTTTTTGTGAGTATTTTCTTGTAAATTTACCACTTTAATCTCGGAGTTTTTTTTTCCTCAAAATATCACCTCACCTCCCTCCCCTGGCTCTGTAATTTTTGTTTCTCCTTACAGTGGCCCTAATATGCCACCACAGATTTCAGTAATGCAGTTAGCTTTTTTTAGTCAACATTTTTAGTGAGTGAATTCCTGTCATTTCAGGCTGCCATGATGGCCGAGGACATTTTTCGAGATGAAAGTAATATTTTTTTGTCTGAATATTACCCCCCTCACCCGGCTCCATGTTTTGTTCCCTTCAGTGGCCCTAATACACCATCGTACAAATGAGACTTTCTTGGAATGAAACTGCAAATTGGAGGATGCTTGTTTTGTTTTTTTTCCTCCTAAAAGTTGAATTATTCCCTGTACTTCTTCCCTGAAAGTTGAGACTGTCTCATCAAGTGTCGGTGCGGTGTCGTCGCAGCAGATACCTTTCCAGCGTCGCGGCTCTTGGCCCTCAGCTTGTTGACCTGCGCCTCAGCGATGTCGGCGCGCTCCTGGGCTTCCTCCAGCTCATGCTGCACCTTCCTGAACCTGGACAGGTGCGTGTTGGCCTGCTCCTCCTGTGGAAACAAGGCAATTTCATCGCTTGGGTAAGGCATCTTGTACTTTTAAAAAAAAAAAAATAAATCATGAAATTAACCTCTTTTATACTATTAGTGCTATTGTAGAGTGGGGAAATTATGGAGTGGGTTAGGCTTTACGAGATTCACAAATTTCTGAGAAAAAATGTGTGAAGATGTTTTTTCTTATACTCTTATACCTTTTGGTCTTTAAGGGCTCAAACCACCAGGATTTCCTTGTTACTAAATCCCATAGTACACTAAAAAATATTTTTCATTGTTTTTTTTCTCTCATAACTTTGTGAGTTTTTTTCTTGTAAATGTATGACTTCAGTCCCAGAATATCTGAGTTTTTTCTCGCAAATGTTTGAGTTTATAATCTCAGAATCTCAGTTTTTTTCTCAGAAGTTTGTCAGTTATCTCTCATAAATTTTCCACTTTAATATTGAAGAATATCCAAGTTTATTTCTCTTAAATTTACCACTTTAATCTTTTTTTTTCAGAATATCACCCCCCCTTCTCCTGCTCCATCCATACAATGGCCCTAATACGCCGCCATACATTTATCAGATATGAAATAATATATTTAACGTACAGCCTCCTCGGCCTGCCGCTTGTAGGCCTTGACTTTGAGCTGCAGCTTGTCCACCAGGTCCTGAAGTCTGGCCACATTCTTCTTGTCCTCCTCAGTCTGATAATTTAAAGGATTGATAGTGATGAAGGAGACAGAATGACGGTTAAATAATGTTAATGAGTTTTATGGAAGTCATCAGTCATACCTGGTAGGTGAGCTCCTTCACTCTCCTCTCATATTTGCGGACTCCTTTAACAGCATCAGCTCCTCGTCTCTGCTCCGCCTCCACTTCACTTTCTAGCTCGCGCACCTGAAATGTGAATAAATGTCTTAAGGTGAGTACAACGTATTCCACATCACAAAAAAGGTGATTTTTACAACCAAAATCCTGCCTAATTGTAAGCATTTCGGTCTGAAGCCTACCCTGGCCTCCAGTTTCTGGAGCTGCTTCTTGCCGCCCTTCATGGCCAGGTTCTCAGCCTCATCCAGACGGTGCTGCAGGTCCTTCACCGTGACCTCCAGGTTCTTCTTCATCCTCTCCAGGTGAGCGCTGGTGTCCTGCTCCTTCTTCAGCTCTTCGGCCATCATGGCAGCCTGAAATGATTGGACTTCACTCACTAACAATGTAAAAATGTTGACGTAGAAAAGCTAATCGCATTACTGAAATCTACAGCAGCCACTGTAGGGCAAGAAAACTACAGAACCAGGGGAGTGGGGGTAATGTTCAGAATTTTGGAGATTAAAGTCATAAGTTTATGAGAAAAAAATGGATATTCTCTGAGATTAAAGTGGCAGATTTTTAAGGACAAAACTCACAAATTGATAAGAAAAAAAGTCAAAAATTCTAAGATTAAAAAGTCACAAGTTTTTCTTCCACTGTGGGATTCAGTCAGAAGGAAATCCTGCTGGTTTGAGCTCAAAATCACAATCTCCTCCTCAGCATCTGGACTCTGGCCGATTCAGAAGAAAACAATCTGCTGATTCTGGGCTAAAATCAGCAGGATTTCCTTGTGAGAAAGAAAAACTGTTTTCAAGTATTTCTCTTTTTTGTATTTTTGTGACTTTGTAATCTCAGAATTTTCAACCTGTTTCTCATAAATTTGTGAGTTTTTTTCTTTAAAATTTATGACATATCTTGGAATACTTGGGATTTTTTTTCTCGGAATATTACACCCCACCTCCCCCGGCTCTGTCATCATTCTTCCCCCACAGTGGCCCTAATAGGCTATCACAGAAATCAATAAGCAGGATAATTTAAGCTAAAAATCTAAAATAAGAGAAGCATTGCAGGAAAAAAAACTGCTACTGAGAACTCACATCAGTGATGGCTTTCTTGGCCTTCTCCTCAGCGTTTCTTGCCTCCTGGACTGTGTCGTCCACCTCGCTCTGGACCTGGACGAGGTCCACCTCCAGCTTCTTCTTGGTGTTCAGGAGGCTGGTGTTCTGGAGATGAGAACAAGGCAGAACAGAACCTTCACGACATGCTTTTTATGTCTTAGGAGGGGAAATGATTCAGGAGAGCGATGAGCCAGGAACCTGAGAGTGCAGCAGTCCCACGCGCTCGCTGGCATCCACCAGCTCCTGCTCGGCCACTTTGCGGCCTCTCTCCGTTTGCTCCAGAGCGGCTCTCAGCTCCTCGATCTCAGCCAGCATCAGGCCGTTCCTGCGCTCCACCATGGCGACCTGCTCCTTCATGTCGTCCTGTCCTCTGATGGCATCGTCCAGGTGCAGCTGAGCGTCCTGAAAACAAACGAGAAATGGATGGAAACTGCTTCAGCTTACCCACGAGCTTCAGTGTAAACTCTGCTGTGACGACACGGTCTGTGCTCGGAAATGTGGATGTCTTCTGTATGGATCCTTTTTTGAAAATGCTTAGATTGGCAACACGGACATAACATCTCTCTCTTGGTTTATTACCTTGAGCTGTCCCTGGATGTTCCTGAGTTGTTTCTGGGCCTCAGCGGCCTGCCTGTTGGCATGGCTCAGCTGGATCTCCAGCTCGTTCAGGTCTCCCTCCATCTTCTTCTTGACCCTCAGGGCGTCGTTCCTGCTCCTGACCTCGGAGTCCAGAGTGCTCTGCATCGAGTCGATCACCCTCTGGCTGTTCCTCTTGATCTGCTCCATCTCCTCGTCCTTTTCTGCCAGCTTCCTGTCGACTTCGCCTTTGACCTGGTTGAGCTCGAGCTGAACACGGAGGATCTTGGACTCCTCGTGCTCCAGCGTACCCTTTCGGACAAAGTCAAGATTGGCGTTTGCAGAGACAAATAGGGCTAAATACATTACAGGTCTGTTATCCATACAGGATTATTCCAAGTCGCTCAAACCTGGACATACATTGTCTAAAATATTTTACCTCTGCCTCTTCCAAGGCTGTCTGAATTTCAACCTTCTCGGTCTCAACTGCTTTCTTGGCCTTCTCAAGCTCATGGATGCTCTTTCCGGTTTCACCAATCTGCTCTGTCAGGTCTGAGATCTCCTCTGCAGAAGAAAAACAACATATACACATTGTAATCCCCTCATAATTGTACATGATTATTTTTTAGCAGTAGACGGAAGGTGACGTACGCTGCAGGTTCTTGTTCTCTCTCTTTGTGGTCTCCAGCTGATCCAGAGCCTCCTCGTAGGAGTTCTTCATCTTGAACAGTTCGGTGCTGAGGGAGCGAGCCTCTTTCTGGGCTCCTTCCAGCTCCGCCTGGCCCTCCTCATACTTCTGTTTCCATTCTGCTAGAACCTAGCCGTGTATGATTAAGTAAAAACCATTTAGCGAAACACTGATGCTAGTCTAATCTAATGTATCAAGTTTTTTTCTCTCCTTTTACCTTGTCAAAGTTCCTCTGCTTCTTATCGAGGTTGGAGGCCAGACCATTTGCTCTCTCCACATCGATCATGAGGTCCTCCACCTCACCCTGCAGCCTCTGCTTGGTTTTCTCCAGAGAGGCGCACTTTGAGTTGACAGCCTCAATGGATTCCTCAGCCTCCTGCAGACGCTGGGCAAGCTTTTTCCTGCAGAACAAAAGGTTGATTTTCTTCATGTTTCAGACAATTAAAGACATACTCCCACTTTTACCCAGACTGAGACAAGATGTTGAAGTCTATGGCAGTCGTTAGCCTGGCTCCGTCAAAGTGAAAATATAAACCTTGAAGCAGCTCTGAACTTTCTGATTTACACAGTGGATCATGTGGATTTGAAATACACCTCTTGTGATAAAAAAAAAAAAAAGGCGATAAAGGAGAAGTCAGATGGTGGAGCTGTAACCACTGAAAACATTTATCCATTTATTGGTGAAGGTAGAGGAAGATCCACCACAAATTAACTTCTCATTAAATCACTCTGCTTTTTTTGTTTTGTTTGTTTTTTTTTAAATTCCAAGATGTGCTGAAGGTTTATTCTTTTCACTTTGACAGAGCCAGGCTAACAACTCCATTAACTTAAAGTCTTTATGCTATGCTAACACAAAATGCTACCTAAGAGGTGAAAATGGTATCCAACATCTTGTCTCAGTCGTTTTGCCCAAAGTGTTGGGAGTATTCCTTCAATGCATTAAACCCTTGAAGGAGTGGGACATTTCTGTTTACTTTGCCTCCTCCAGCTCCTCTGTACGCTGGATAGCATCGGTCTCGTATTTGGCTCTCCACTGAGCGACCTCGCTGTTGGCCTTGGACATGCCGCGCTGCAGCTCGGCCTTCGCCTCCTGCTCCTCCTCATACTGCTCCCTGAGCAGATCGCAGTCGTGACGGGCCGACTGGACAGCGTGGGCCAGGGCATTTTTGGCCTGTAAAATATTCAGTTAGACGTGTCATGGGCAACACTTTCACAAAGCCATGGCCAGCAATTGGCTCATAAAATTTAAAAAAATAGATGGTTAAGAAGATTTAACCATAGAAACGAAATGGGTAGAACTGGCGTGGACCTTTGTGGGCCTTTGGTTCACGGCAAATCAGAGTATTTCCGGGCTTTTCACCCGGCCAACGTGGATATATAAAGAGAAGAAATTATTTTGAAATTATGCTGCTTGTCGAAACTCATATCCTATGTCAGACTAATATTGAAATTAACTATTTAGATGTGCACCAATTTAATCCTAATTAGCAGTGTTCATGTTCCAGTTTGAAGAGAGACTAAGGAAGATACAGCTGCACGCATTCACCTCAGCATTATTAACACTTTTATTTAGTGTTTTTTTTTATTATTGTTATTTATAGGCCCTCAGTAAAAAAAAAAAAAAAAATACATGCAAATTCATACAGTCCTTTTTCCCAAGACACAACTGAGCAACCATAGGAATATTACAGAAATATTATAGAAGTATTACAGGCAACAGTGTGAAAGGCGTGCTGTAGTTTTTCAGGTGAACCACATGGAAATGCCCTGAATTTGGTGTGAACTGAAGGGCCACCCTGGTTTTACCCGTTCAACTTCAATGGATATAGCAGACTGGACACACCTTGACCTCCTCCTCGATATGCCTCTTGAGCTCCTCAATCTGCTGGGTGAACGCCTGCTTGCTCCTGGTCAGCTGGGAAACCAGAGCCTCCTTCTCCTCCAGCTGGCGACCGAACTCCCCTGGTCGAGGACAGGCTCACATGTTACACCGAAAGTGACCGATACAGCTTTATAAATGTGAAACTGCAGGATACACACCGTTCTCTGTCGCAAGCCGTGCCTTTTGTGCACTCGTGTCGTTTAGCTGGCGGATGTTCTCGTCGTTTTTGGCCTTGAGCTCACTCAGCTGGTCCTCCAGAGTCCTGCACATTTTCTCCAAGTTGCCCTGTGAAGAATAAAAAACACGGAAAAACTTTTAACCCTTATGCTGTGTTAACTCCAATTCACTAATTGTATTGATTTTGGTGATCTACAACCCATGGGCATGAAATTTACCAAAGCTCTGTATTTTTTTCATGAATTTTTAAAAAGTAACCTTATGCTCCATGATATACTGTGTAACCAATGCATATACTTGATGCTTAATTCTTGGTATTCTGCAGCATAAAATATTGGATTCTACGCTATCAGCATTACAAGGCCATAATTTTCCCTAAAAAACTGTAATTTTCAACATTGTCCAGCAGATGGCGACATTTTTGGCCCCTCACCCCTTTGTATAAATGTACAAAGAGGTTATTACTCCTAGTCTCCACTAGGGGCATTTCTCCTGTGTTGTAGATGACTGGAGGCAAATGAACTGAACTTCATTGGGGGAGACTGGGTGAGGAGAGAAGGATCCCCAAGAGTAGTTTGTATGTGTGTGTTGAGAACTTACTGTGTGTGTATGAATGTGTGTATGCACATGTTAACAAAATACATATGCTCGCACCTGTATGAGGAAAGCTGAACCCAGAAAATACAATAAATACTTATGTTATTCTAATTTATATGGAAAATCATACATTTTTGTGTTTTTTTAATTAAAAAATACAGTGGCATCTTGTACAAAACTGGCATTCAAAGGGTTAACATTCTGAAAATTAATGAATGAAAAAATATTAATATACGTTATTTTAGTAGCAGTTTAAGGAGGAGGACATTTTTATCCTCTTAACTCAAAGGTGATATTTGGTTAACACGGCACAATGGAAATGATGACATGTTTTTGTTCTGCTGGTAATTTCTCATGTGGTGATTTCGTAAAACAAATGACTCACCTTGGATTTGGCGACGGCCTCCATGTTGCTGGACAGGTCGTCGATCTCCATCTTGTACTCGCTCTTCTCCTTCTCCAGCTTCTGCTTGACGCGCTGCAGGTTGTCGATCTGCTCGCCCAGCTCCGCCATGCTGTCCGCCTGCTTCTTGCGCAGCGCCGCCGCCGTGGCTTCGTGCTGCAGGGTCGACTCCTCGAGGTCACGCCGCAGCTTCTGGAACTCGGCCTCGCGCTTCTTGTTCATCTCGATCTGAGTGGCCGTCGCTCCTCCGGCCTCCTCGAGCCTCTCGCTGATCTCCTCGAGCTCCCTGGACAGGTCGGCCCTCTGCTTCTCTACCTTGGACCGGGCGGCCCGCTCAGCCTCGATCTCTTCCTCCAGTTCCTCAATGCGGGCCTACGATTTTGTGATTGTACGGTCACAATGCCTGTACAACAAATTCCTCAGTGGTTTACGAACCTGAACATGCTGCTTGAGTGTTTTACCTGGAGCTCCTTGATCTTCTTCTGAAGCTGAGCGCCCAGAGACTGCTCATCCTCAATCTTACTCAGGAGCTGGCTGGTTTCAAAGTCTTTCCTTGAAATGAACAACACATAATGTCAATAAAAAATATTTTTATTTTACAATGGCCCACACCTGAAACATGTTCCTTGCTTCCAAATTTTTTATTTTCTTCTCGGTTGTTTTCATTGAGAGCATTCTCAGCTGTGGTAAACCCACATGCTGTCGTATGCTGGAAATCTTTGTATCTATCTAAATCCCATAGACTGGATGACTTGGTTTTGTTGAAGAAAACAACCAGTACATTAAAACGGGACTTTATGTCTAATTTTTCCTTGTCTTAGTCAATTTCATAAATGTTTACTTCTCAGGAAGGCACAGACAAAATATCCATGTTTGGTAACTTTTTTCTGTTTTCTCCAATACATTCATCTTTGAAATCATATCGTGAATGGTGTCTTTACATGGTCATACTACACTATATGGTCATGTAGTGATTTTTTTTTTCGATCTAGTCAATTAGTCAATCAATCAATTCTCAGTCAAATCTTTTCTTGACTATTTGCCCCTTTCACTCTAATTTTGACACACAAGGTCAAAGTTTAATCTTAATATTTAAATTATACTTCGCTTAGAATCTCCCTGTACAAACCCTTCTCCATGTGTGGGCTGAAGACTCAGGGAAATTTATTTAAAATCATACACATGTTTATAAAGATGACCATCATGATGTATTTATATGTGTTGATTATGCTTTTGTTGTTACATGTGGCTCATCTCGGATGTGGTTCAGGGTGACAGAGCGGTCGGGCTGGATGATGGGTGGGTGGGTTTGGAACTGCAACAGCATGCACTGCATTTTCATATCATTTACATTTTCAACAAACGTCTCTATTAAAGAAATTGCATTTTCCTGTGGTGTGTCACTGTGGGAGAGAGGATGTTTTTGTTTTTCTTACTTCTTGAGTTTCTCTTCAGATTGCTGCTTGTCGTTCTCCAGATCCATTATGGACTCCTGGGCCAGTTTCAGATCTCCCTCAAGCTTCCTCTTGGCTCTCTCAAGGTCCATGCGGAGCTTCTTCTCTTGCTCCAGTGAACCCTCCAGCTGGTGATGACAGTCAGTGTAATAGCGGTTACTCGCTGCACACGGCTACCTTAAAAAACACAGCATGGAAACAGCAGTTCTCTTACATCGTCCACTTGCTGCTCCAGTTTGGTCTTGGCTTTGGTCAGAGTGTTGACTTTGTCCTCCTCGGCCTGGAGATCGTCCAGTGTTTGCTGGTGAGCCTCTTGCAGGGCCTTCTTCTCCTTGGTTAACTTGGCGATCGCCTCATCTTGAGAAGCCATCTCCTCTGTCAGGTTCTTCACCTGATTGTGGCACAGAGAATGTATGATTTCAAAAAACAAACAAAAAAAAAAGAATGGAAAATATGAATGTAAATGTCTTTATCGATGTATAAAAGATATATTTAAATAAAAGGAACCTTGTTTTCGGTGGCATGTTTCTCCTTCTCCACTTTGGCCAAGGTGAGCTCCAAGTCGTCGATGTCTTTCTTCAGCTCAGAGCATTCGTCCTCCAGTTTCCTCTTCTTGGCTGTGAGTTCAGCGTTGATTTCCTCCTCATCCTCCAGCCGCTCAGTTGTCTCTTTGAGTTTGGCCTCCAGCTGGATCTTGCTCTTAATGAGCCCTTCACACCTTTCCTCTGCATCAGAGAGGTTCTCAGTTTCCTGTGTGATCGTATGTGGTATTTATTAGCAATTTTTGATGAAAAGTATTGAGGAAATAGTAAATAGTGTGCTACAAATTGCTATTACCAAAAACAGCAATGAAAGAAAACAGCATATCTGTTCTTGTGTTTGACTTACAGCAGCTATTTGCAGTTGCAGGTCATTCTTCTCTTGCAGCAGGGAAACCATCTTCTCTTCTAACTCCTTCTTCTTGGCCAGCGCAGAGGCCAGGTCCGTCTTCATCTTCTCATAGTTCTCCTTCAGATTAGCCAGCTCCTTCTCAGTCTCGGCGCTCTTCAGAAGAGGCTTGATTTTGAAGTACAGATTCATCCACGGCCAGTTTTTCACATTCATGAATGAACGGATGTTGTACTGGATGGTGAAGATGGATTCTCTAAAAAGGAGATAGAGACATGTTTGGCATGTCTGTTCTATTGTCTATGGGATTTTATGTTGGTGCCCAAAAAGCCAAGAATCTCAGTGGTTCTCTCAGTCTGTTGAAATGGTTATAACGCCGCTACCACAATTTTGCATGTCAGGGAATTTCGATTACTTTCATTACTCGGTTACATAACAGTTTAGTCAAACTGCGGTTTACTCAAAAGATAGTTACATTTTAGACACTTGCATATGTATGAAGTAATTGTTCCTAATGGTTTTAGATGCTGACAGCACAAATCCAGTTGCTGTCTGCACAATGGCATTGCTGGTTTAATTTCACAAGCAATAGTTTTGAGTTGCTGAGTTTGAATAAATCAGTTATTTAACCAATTATTTAAATTACTTATCACACACTTACCAACTTAGCAGACATGAACACACTGAAAGTGTTTAAAGAGTAACTAATAAGGCAAAAAAAATTTACAACTGAAAATCAATATATATGGATAATCAGTGATGATATTGATGGATCAGGTCCAATTCTTGACATTTTAGTGCAAAGTATTGGAATTCTACATTTTGTGTCATAAATATGCCCTCCAGTGGTTGGAACCTGGCTATGGCTGTGTTATAAATTACGTTATGATCGTACCTCCTTTCCATCATCTTGACAAACTCTCTCCTCATGAGGTAAGCTCTGCAGAGAGCCTGAGTCATGGTCACCAGCTCCGCCAGCTTGTCGTCTCTCATCTCCTCCAGGATGCCCAGCAGGCCAGCTTTGAAGAACACCTGGGATTTTTAATTAAAGGAAATTGGTCATCAGTATGCAGGAATAAATCAGAAAATAGAAATAACATCTAATCGTGTTACCAAAAAAACACAAACCTTGGTGTGTCCAAACTTGTACTGAGTGTGGTCGACGTCAATGGAGCTCAAGAGTTTCTCTGCAGCTTTCTTGTTGTCGATGAACTGTCCCTCAGGGATGACACTAGCATTCAGTACTTTGTATCTGCAGGAGAAACAAATGATCAACTGGATTCAAAGCTTTTAATTACAGCAGAAGGATGTCAGATGGGTTTAAGTGTTTCGTGTTTTTGGGGGTGTAACATGGGCAGATCACCTCTGCTTGAAGTCACCATAGAGGATTCTGCTGGGAAAGCCTTTTCTGCAGATTCGGATCCCTTCCAGCACACCATTACACCTCAGCTGGTGGATGACCAGGAAGTTCTCCATGAGACCTGGACATCGTATACAAAAAATGAGTAACATTGTAATGTACTTCATAGGTTGTATAAATGAGCAGCTGTTATGTTCTTACCTGGGGTCTTTGTTTCATTCGGAATCAGGCATCGCACAAAGTGAGGATGAGTGCTCCTCAGGTTGGTCATCAGTTTGCCCAAGTTCTCCTGGGAGGTGAAATTTAAAACATTTAAACAAAATTTGGCCTCAAGACTCAAGTCACTTTGAGAAAGGCATTTGTCCTCGTTCTTAAAGGAATACTCCAACGTTTTGGACAAAACACCCTTTTCCCGACTTCCTCAGACTGAGACCAGATGTTGGACACCATTTTCACCTCTGTACGTCCAGTGGTCAGTTCCTATGGGTAGCATTTCCTGTTAGCTTTAAAAAACAAAGGTGAGGAGAAGTTAATTGGTGGTGGATCTTCCTCTACCTTCAGTGGTGCTCGGATCACTGTGTTAGACGGAAGGAGAAATGTGTTCAAAAAAAATATCCAAGATGTGTATTTAGGTGAAAATGGTATCCATCATCTTGTCTCAGTCTGGGGAAGTCGGACAAAGGGTGTTCTTTTAAACAAATATGTGAATGTGTAACATACCCTGAAAAGAGCAGATACTGTCTGGAAGGATCCACCCTTCTTCTTTCCACCCTTCTTGCCACCACCACCTCCAGAAGACTCTATTTTCCAAAACATAGTGTCTTACACTTCTACGAGTTGAATACGTCTGATTTCACCAGGAGAAGATGCTTGTTTTAAATTAATAGATTTAATAGATTTAGTGAAGTGAATGAACAGATTAGCTTCTCACCCTCAGCTGAAGCATGGGATGCGTACAGGAAGGCGAGCAGTTTGTTTGAAGCTTTCTGATAGAGCTGAACGACAGAATCATTCAGGGGGTCCTTGTTCTTGTCCAGCCAGCCAGTGATGTTGTAGTCCACTGTGCCGGCATAGTGAACCAGGGAGAAGTGAGCCTCAGGCTTGCCCTTGGCAGGCTTGGGCTTCTCAAAGGCCTTGGTCTTGCCCAGATGCTGATCGTGCAGCTTGTTCTTGAAGGTCGTGTCTGAGGCCTTGGGGAACATGCACTCCTCTTCAAGGATGGAGAAGATGCCCATTGGCTGATGGAGAGAGAGGAATATGGAAGAGAATCAGGAATTTAAAATGTTTGTAGAAATTCATCAATCAGATCTTCCAAAGAGAGTTGGCTCACCTTCTCAATCAGCTCAATGCAGGCAGCCAAGTCCATACCAAAGTCAATGAACTCCCATTCGATGCCCTCTTTCTTGTACTCCTCTTGCTCCAGGACAAACATGTGGTGGTTGAAAAACTGTTGCAGTTTCTCGTTGGTGAAGTTGATGCAGAGCTGCTCCAAGCTGTTGAACTGCAATTGTGAGAATCTAATTCAGTTGCAGAGCAACAACAGTGTTAATAACGTGGTGCTTCTCAAAAGATTTTCAAATCACTCACATCAAAGATCTCAAACCCAGCGATGTCCAGCACACCAATGAAGAACTGTCTCGGCTGCTTGGTGTCCAACATCTCGTTGATGCGGATGACCATCCACAAGAACATCTTCTCATAGCAAGATTTGCACAGAGCCATCACGGCGTTGTGGACCTGAAAACAGCAGCGACAGGTTTATGGCAGCATTGAGTTCCCTCATATTCACTACTCACGAAATGACAGATTAAGTTTTATCAGTTTTAATGACATCTGCCTCGTACCTGTGGCACGGTTTGACCTTTGGTGACAAACTCGTTTCCGACCTTGACTCTGGGGTAGCACAGAGCTTTCAGCATGTCGGCTGAGTTCAGACCCATCAGGTAGGCGATTTTATCAGCCTCTGAAAGAAATAATAAAACTTACAGTACTCGATGCACTTCAGTATTACAGCACAATGCATATAGGCTCAGTGCATAAAGCTTTAACATATAGTTATGATAGCTACCCTCAGTTCCGTCAGGCTCAGCCTGCTCCTCACGCTGCTTCTGCTTGAAATGCATGTTCCCATGATGCATCACAGCGCCGGTGAGCTTGTAGATGCCCAGCTTCTCCTCAGCGCTGAAGCCCAGGATGTCAATTGCCGTCTGGGATTATTACACATCACATGAATTTTTAATTTTTAATCAGAAACACCTCTGACAAAGATTCACAAACTGTAAATCGTTGTAGATTAAATGTCGCCTACATCTGTTGCGATGAACTCCTCCACATCATTGATGCTCTTGACGGTGATTTCTCCCTGACTGATCATCGGGTAGTCGTACGGGTTGGTGGTGATCAGAAGAGCCTCTGCGAGAGATTACAGCAAATAATCTGAGTAGTACGTTGGTGTATGAGGGTCATTGTAGGGAGAAAAAAATACAGAGCCATGGGAGAGGGGGTAATACTCCCAGAAAAAAAAAATCTCAGAGAATATGCACGTTTTTTTTCTCATAAATTTACGACTTCAATTTTTTATCATCCACCTCCCCCTGCTCCATAATTTTTTGTTCCCCTAAAATGGCCCTAATATGCCGTCGTAATGAAGTTTGCCGTGATCCAAAACATGTTTTCTACATAATCATGAAGCTTTTGCATTTTACAGCCTTAAATCTTTCAGCCAAATCATGTTGTGCACTATTCTACAATTTTAGCAAATTGTGCATAT
>OMLB01062037.1:0-13853 GCA_900302555.1 Myripristis jacobus
TAAAACTTCAATGTTCATGAAAAAAAATTCTGGAGTCATGGTAGATGATGTGTGGCAAATTTCAGAACTGTATCTCAAAAACTGAATTTTTGACAGCATTTTGAATTTTGCTCTCATGTGAACAATTGGAGTCAATGCAAGAATGGCATTTTTAAACACCAGTTTTTCACCTATGGAGCAAATCAGTCATTGTTAAAAACAAATGATCAACATCTCCATGCTGTCTAGATGCAATATGTGTATTTTCAGATTTTTGTCCTAATAACTGAATTTTTGACAGCTTTTTAAAATCTGCCTTTCCATGCATGGCTGGCTGCTGTTCTGCATGTCAGTGATTGGCTCAGTCACTTTGTGAAGCTACATGTGGAGTTTTAGCTCAGTCAGATAGAGGCCAGTCCTTGGCGTCAAAGATTGTGAGTTCAAGCCTCAGCTTGTGCAACATTCCCATGTGCCAAAACTCACCAAACTTTGCACAAAGGTCCAGTCCTATGCCAGATCATTTTTGTCTTGATGACTGATTTTTTTTTCTACAGTGGTTTGAAATCTGCCTTTCCATGCATAGGCAGCTGCTGTCATGTGACTGGCTTAGTCAATTTGTGAAGCCTCACGAGTTGGCACTTGTCAATTAGCTCAGTGAGATAAAGTGTTGTCCTGCATGCCAGAAACTGTGAGTTCAAGCCTCAACTGATGCAAAATGCACATTAAAATGCCACCTTTTCTTTTCATCTTCCTATTCTCCACTTGTTGCTCAGAATTGCCTAAAATTGCCCGGCCCCGACCATTGCTGCACAGCAGCTATAATTCTGTACTGTTTTTTTCGGGTTGTGCGCTATGCGCTATTCTTTATTTTTGCTATGATGGGAAATTTAAGTTTACTGATACGATTCATTTCAAATTCTTGTGCTTTGCTCTTTTTGTATTTGCTGTGACGCGTGTAATTTTGTAAGGTAAAAGGGGTAGGTTTATATAAGCTTTGCTTCTACCTACACCCTTTCGGTTACATAGTCTATCTGAAAAAATCAGTCTTTGAAATGTACCGAAATAAACTCATTCATTCATTCATTCATTCATCCATTCATTCATTCATTCACATACAAGCAAACAGGCACACCAAATGGTAAACTGGATGAAATTACAATTTAGCTCTTGTGTGTCCAGTTAGCTATGCTAGCTGTGTGTATCAACAGTGGCTCATGGATGGACAGACTCAGGCCGTGTTTCCACCTGACATTAACATGCATCTTGGGTGATCTGATCACAAGTGGACAGCTTCAAATGCATCTCTTCACACCTGGCATTAGAAAGCATCTCCACATGCGTCTTAAGGAATCACTTGAGACTGGATCTCACTTCCCCACTCTATATCCAAATTAACGTGTAGTCCACGCCATTTCCATTTGCTAAGTCCAAATGTTTTGCTGTTTTTTTTTTTTTTTTTTTGATAAATCAGCGTAACAGACATTTAACATAATGAGACTTGCTCACTCAAGCCTTGTTTAAATGTGCTGTCAGTCAGCCTATGTATGAAATATTTCACATCATTTTCTACCAAATAATGTTGTTATACAAAATGCTCCTAATGGAATGGAAATAAAAGAAAAGAAATGTAATAAATCATCCCATATCCCAACTGCACTTGTTTTCTTTTATTTCCCTTACACTTTGTTGTGAAGCAAAACCGTTTTTAAAAAAGCGCTGTGGAAATAAATATTATGATGATGATGATGATGATGACAGTGATAATGATGATGATGATGAAGGATCAGATTGATCTCTGGTGAATAAATGAATTGAACAGGAACTCAGACCTCAGTGTGTCAGTGGTAGAGGGCTGTTTTAGTTGTGGATCTGATGTGTGTCAGAAATTACAGATGAAGTAAAAAAAAAAAAAGAAGAAGAAGAAGAAGAAGAAGAAGAAGCAGGAAACATGCGTAAGGTATCCAGTCTGCATTTTTATCCTCTAAACAGCTGCTTTACAGCCTACCTTCAGTTCAGTTTCCATCTGGCCTATCAGCTGACAGTTCAGCTGTGCAGAACCAGCCAGGATATTTATATTATTGGAAAACTGACGGGTCGGGCTGTTGTCAGGATCAGGTGAGGATTAGGTCAACATGAGGTGTTGGGCTGGAAATTAGAAGACATCAGGCGGTCCTTCAATGTGGCCTGGGCACACATGTCTGTTTGTACTCCAAATGTGATGTGGCCAAATGTGTTCCAGGCCACCTCCAAGTGTGGCCTGAGTGATCAGATCTCGAGACACATTGAGGACACACTTTCCCACCTGTACTCAGGACTGTCCACTTGTGATTTGATGATCCATGACTCATGTTACTGCAAGATGGAAACAGGACCTCAGAGACCTTCAGGAGTCTTGGCCGGTCCTGCTCAAGTGGTCTGGCTAAAGGTATTCCTTATTTCTGACATGGAGATTCACATATAAGGTCGTCAAATGACAAGTGGTAACTAGGAAAGTTTTTGTTGTTGTACTTTACAAATAAAGTGTACAAATGGAGTGCTGCTTTCAGAGCTGAAGACGATCATTCTGTTTTCTAGAAGAGTAAAAAAAAATTACTTCAAAATTCAATTTGTTGAACAAAGAAATTTGCTTTATAAGGGCATTTAAAAAACTGGATGAAGTGGTTGCAAAGAGGCTCTTTTTGTTCCTGTCTCTCACGCTGACACATGCAGTAGTTTTTGTCCAGCTCTGTGGCTTCCTGTATCACCGTGTTTTGTTCGTGCACAGTAGTAAACAGCAGAGTCTTCAGTCTTCAGACTGTTCATCTGCAGATACACCTGGTCCACATTATTGTCTCTGGAGATGGTGAAGCGATTCTGCACCGATGAAGAATAATATTTATCGCTACCACTTGGAGCAGAAATGTAGGCAACCCATTCCAGTCCTTTTCCTTCAGCTTGTCTGATCCAGCTGATAGCAGCATCATCATCTGATATTCCTGCATATGTACAGGTCAGTTTGTGGGATTCTCCAGGCCGCTTCACCACAGGTTCAGACTGGGTCAGAGTCTGACTGCAAACACCTGGAGAGAAAAACAGTTGGATGAGATTAGAGCCAAACAAAACCCTTTACAGAGAGCAGAGGTCTAATTATCATTATCATTTGTATAACCATCACATAAAATAAAGAAATGCATTGAATCACATGCTGTTTTCTTGGAAGTAACCAAGGGCAAAACACAGCAAAACAAAAAGGCAAATGCTGCACAAAATAAGCACATTTATTATAGTTTCAAAGTAGGCTACTAAGATTTTGTTGTCTCACTCACTGAACGGGACTGATTCAGTGAAGGAGGCTGATTCAAAACCCTGCCAGGTGTGGCAATGTATGGCAGCTGCCAAACACACAGCCATGTGATCAGTTCCCTTGGTGCGGAGAATTTCAAAAGCCTTGGTGGAAGTAGCTGAGCATTATTTTAACGATGAAGGTATTCAGCATTATCTTGTTTCAGTGTCAGTGAAGTGAAATTTATTAATTTTAATTAAAATTAATTTGGTTTTTACTGACATATGTCCAAATTCTGTATTAGCCTGTCAGGAAAATGTTGGTGTCAAAAAGACTCACATTTTTGTTATTTTCTAATATTTGATAAAATACTTGGAAAAAAAAAACTTGAACTGTAACAATATTATGTTATAGTGATCTAAATCTAACAACACAAGCAGGACAAATATGCTGTTTGATCAAGTTTGATCAAAATTTGTAAACTCTGATATTACACACTTACGCCCCTTTGGCTCCAAACCCTGGAAAAGTTCATGATCATTTAAAGCCCCATGGTGTACACTTTTCCAGGGTTTTATGTTAACTGTTGATATCCCTAGCATGATGTATTTGTGGTTTTGAGTACCTGTGGTCCGCTAAATATAGTTTCACAGCTCCTTTCTCTTGCCTTTATCCCGGAGCTCTGGCAGCACGGTTCGTTTAGCCAATCAGAAGAGAGAATCAGCCCCTCTCCACTAATAGGCTGACTGTTTTGAGTGACATATGGTTGGGCCAATCACAGGCAAGTAACTGAAAACTCCGCTGCTCAGCGGTGCTCAGTGGTACTCACCGGTAAACAGGAATTATCATCTTATATAGATCTATATTATGTATGGTTGTCATGGCTACCGCTGAGTGTGATGTTGTACGACCATACATGTTTTAGCCCGACTCAGATCCCGAACCACAGACGGCGAGAGACAGTGGTGAAGTCGCCATTGTATTGTGTCAGGTTGATAAAACAGTCACCGCTGAAATGAGCCGAACAGACAAATTTGGACTAAAATCCTGCAGGACGGGATATAAGGATCCCTATAGGGCAAAATTACTTCAAATCGGAGTCTGCAGTTTGGGTTTCCCAAACTTGAAAAAGTTTGAAAAATTCCTGGCCTAGATGCTGGGGGTTTATTGCTATATTGGTATCCTGTCAGTTTGTGTCAAGGTATTTTAATCTAACCTTGTGGAGAATCCCTCAATTCTTACAACTGCATGGCTCGCTCCCCAAGGCAACACAACATGTTCACAGCAGATGACATCACACACCGCCTCAGGCATGAAATTGCTCTTGGCCCATTGCAGGCGATGGAGATGATGCTGGGTAGCAGGTGATGCAACACCGGGATGAAGCATGGACACCTGGCCTCTCTGTCAGCACGCTGCAGGAGAGCTTCATATTAACCTGTTTCCTGCTACAGGCACTAACAGGGCAACAGGGTTCACTCATTATTTATGACTCTCACTTTGTCCTATAAACACATTATTTTGGTTGTTTTTGTTTTGTTGCCCATGGAGATGATACACTGAACAGATAGAACCCACTGTCTTTCATTTCCAGTAAAACCACACACGTTAATGTTAAAACATTTACACAGTGGCAGTGTTGGTGAGATGTTGATCGTGCAAATGTTTCAACTTTGCATTGGGCCATAGAAGTAGACCATCAAATGCTGTGCCCTGTAGTGTCTGTTTTTAAGGATTTTTTGTGAGTGACAGCAACAGACATAATTGCATCATCATCAGCCATCAACTTTTCTGTGAATATCCTGATCGCTGCTATAGCTGATGATGGACCAGGACGTTGTCAGCATAGGGGCCATTGGACAGGGCACTTCTTTTCTGTCATGGGGGTTTTCCTTTGATCGAACTATGAGGGCATTGATTGGATTTGAATGCCACTGCCACGGTAAAGCATAAGCTCTCTAGGTGTTTGTATAAATGCTTTGATTACAACATGAGCCATATTGTCCCTCATTGTTCATGAAACCTCCCTCTTGCCTCTGGCATCTTCAAGACTTGTCATAATGGTCAAGAGTGGCAGCTCAGACTACATTCTACTTGAGCAAATCCCTCGTCTTACGTACCAAGAAACCGTAAATCCCAGATTAAACACTGCTTTGATTTGTGGACTTGCTTATCGATAGACACCGGCTAGTGTAAGCTGTTATAGAGCTATCAGCTCTATTCCTTCCTGCTATATTTCTTTTGGGCTGGCATGGATACTATGATAACCATGAAGTCAAAAACCCTCTCCTGCGCAGAGCCATTTAGTTTTGCTGCTGCTGTTGTTGTTGTTGTTGTTGTTTTTTTTTTTTCTCTTCTTCCAGCATCTAGGTCATGTCTTCACACGTTCAGCTCCCAGGGCAAAACAGAGCAGTGCATCCTGGGAAGGACCGGGAAGGGTTGCGAAGCAGCGCCATATACAGTGCGCCCATGGGATAGGACTGATCAGGCACGGCAGAGGGAAGCAACAGAAGAGAGGATGATGTCTGGTTGTAGAGTGAGGAGGCAAGCCAGCTAAATCAGAATCCAGGGACCAAGCACAGCGCCCAAGACAAGGCATTCCAGCACTGCCCTGAGGGAGAGGGAATAAACAGGACATGAAAAGCAGGGTAGAAATGGAAAGAATTAACAACAGCATGAGGAAGAGAAAATGATGTGGAAGACGGACAAGAAGATGGAATGAGGGGGAAAGAGGAAACGAGAGTGGAAGAGGAAGAGGGAGAGGAAGTCATAATGGAAAACAGGAATGCAAAGAAACTCAAAAAAAAGAGAATGTGATGGGTTTCAGCTGAAGTATATTAGTCCGCTTTGAAAAGCCAAGCTAGCCAAAGGGATTATTAATTAAATTGCAGAGCATAAGGATATTTGGTAACCTTGAAGCAAGGATAAACATTTTCTATCTATGACCGCCTGGTTACAAAAAATCATACCTAAAAATAATGTATTGCACACCCGGGACAGTTGGTATGAGTTGCACTTGACTGCTTAAAGCAATCATGAAGCATCAGTGTGTAAGAGTGAGAAGTGTCTCCAAAGTAGTAAACATTGAGCGTTAGATTGCAGCCTGGACTGTTTTAGGCTCTTTGTCGCATGTCATCCTGTTTTTCCTGTCTCTCCATTTTACTTATCTAATAAAGCAGAAGTGCCCACAAAATAATATTAAACGAACAAATAAACAAACAAAATTTCAAACAAACAAACAAAAAACTTAACTTAAAATCCATGTGAGCTAGCATGAAGTTGACAAGCTTGATCAGTATTCTGTATTCTCAATTTGAGGCTTTTCATCAAGAATCCAAACCAGTGGACTAACATGTACAAAACCATTTAAAAGAATCACAGATTTTTTTTTTCCTGTCTAGGAAAAGCAGCTTCTTCTTGGCCATTTTAAAACCAAAACAAATCATCAGAAAAGCTAGTGTAACACATCATGTAGCAACTAAAAGAAAGATCAGTTTAGTTTCATTAAATGGAACAGTTGATTTTATGTAATATAATGGGAATGGTTTTTCCAGCATTAAATTAACCTATTAGCATGATTGCTTAAGGATGAGGTGACAGTGTGTTGTTAGTACATTTGAGTAATGTAGTAATGTTGTGGTACACTGGCATTTTTAAAGTTCAGTTTTGGCTAAAAATGGCCAAGAGAAATCACTTTCTCTAGACACAAGCAGACAACTGTTTGTGATTCCAAACTTTTGAGTGGTAGTGTATGACACAAGGTGGTAGGGATCAAATAAAAAAGCTTTTATAACTCCAGATCAAAAAGCGGGCTTGCCGTTTTCTAGTTTTATTTCTTGTTTTGGATTAAAGACAGAAACACTGATGGTCTTAACTATCCTTTCTAAAGTGATTTCCTCTTCATAGGGCCACAGGGGGAGTAATGGCTTGGTGAAGCCTGACTCCACCCCAGGGCCATTTTCTCATCCTCTCCATATTCATAAGCTCATTACAACAGCTCCCTCATCAGCCCCCCTATTGGAACACTGATAAAATCTCCCATTACACACGTTCTTGCGCAGAATCGCAAAATTGCATTCCCTGGGTGGTTAATATCTACTTAATGAACGCAATGATTTCCCTCGTTGGACAAGTTAAAATGTGACGTGCTGCACAACTGCAGCGGCATGTTTGGAAAGTCCAAACGTTGAGTTTTTTTACCCTTTTGGTTCTGAGCCTGCTGCGCAGTCGCAGATGACCCTATAACTGCGGCAGTGAATGGGGGCTGGGCGGGGAGAGAGAGGTTTCATTGGTGATAACTTTATAATGACTGCCAAGGGGCCTAAAGCTGCCTGACCCTTCTTTATGAGAGAAGGAGACGAAGGAAGAGATTGGGGAGGAGAGAGAGAGACCACGATTGCTCCGGTTGGTGAGGTTGTTTAGAAATGCTGGTATCACATTCTCAGTAAGTGCAGAGTGAACTCCCTGGACGATATCCAGTGCACCAAAATGAGCATACAACAGTGATGCTAGCGAGGGTTCACTGGGGGACTGTGCAGCTTATAGTGCTTGTGTGTCATTTGTGTTGTCACACTTGTAATCAAAGAAAACATGCAGCATGGTAGCACACTGGCTTTTAAATTGGGGTCCGGGGACCCCCCAGATGTCCTTGAGGGGCTTCCAGGGGGTCCCTGGCAAAATGAGGAATAATTTGTTAAATTCACTTTGATTTAAATGCTTGTGAAAGGCATTCAAACACATCTCTGCTAGGCAGCAGCCAAGAGGGGATATTGCATTTGATTTGTGGGTGTATCTGTGCAGCTAATCTCACATACTGCTGGGCTTATTGGCCTAATATTTTTTTTAGCACAATTATGAGTCAAGTGAATTTGTTGATGTTTCAAAGGTTTAAATCACTAGGCAACACTGCAAAAAAATGTATAAGTGATTGTTTTAACATTTTATTTTTTAGACAATTCCATAATTAATACATACCAAAATAACTTTTCACATTGGAGGTACAAGGGCAAAACAGGTGACTTGATGAGAGTTAACTTTTGGGTCCAGGACAGGAAAAAGTTTGAAAACCCCTGTGTTATCACAGTTTCCCAACCCAGTTCTCAAGGACCCCTGTCCTGTAGGTTTTTGTGCCAGCTCTACTCTTGAGCACCTGACCCAATTAAGGCCCACGCACCTTAGATCTGTAGCAGATCTGTTTAAACCAATCAGCACAAAGTCCATAAATGGATCAGGTGTGACAGGGGTCACTTGAGGACTGGCTTGGGAACCACTGTGCTGTCAAATAGTGTGCCACTGCCTGATTTTGACTCTTGGTCTTCTACAGTAGTTAGCACTTTCTACAGTAGTTAGCATCTGTCTCCTTTGGCTTTTATGATCCACAACTCAGAAGTTGGTTTCTCTTAAATAATTATTCCTTTTTTGGGGTATTTGTAGTTTAATAACTCCCCCCAGCCGAGCACAGTCTGGATCCACTCTAGCTGTGATTGGTGCATGTAAGTCCAGTTTCAGTTGAGCTGGCCTATGGTATTTCTAACTTTGCAGACTTTGAGGTCGGCCCATTTGCAGTGCAAAAAGAGACTACGAGTGTTGCTCCCCACAGGATGTCAGATTTCCCTCTCAACTCTTGGCTTGGCCCTCCTTACTCCCCACATTCCCTTCAGATTAAACTTTCAGCAGCGCTGCTGGTGCCAAATTGGACAGCAGGAAACAGGAGGATTTGCTTGCTGCTGAGTCCAGCAGGAATGTGCGTAAGCCCTTCGAACACAGTGGGGAAAAAAGGGGAAAGTTTAATGGAAAACAAGTTACCTTGTTAGTTAGCAACCCAGAGCCTCTGGTTAGTTCATTGTCTCCCATCTATGTTACCAGATGATTATAAAGGCTGGAGACTGTAAAATAGTGCCACTGAATAATTGGATGATCCACTTTGGAGTCATTATCCACTGTTCAGTTCTACATAACTCTGCAGTTGTTAGTGTTTCTATTAATATTGATATAACTAGCCTATTACAGACTCCAGGGAGCTGCTTCAGTGCAGTGCAGGGAGCCATGCTTCGATGGCATCGTGGTGTTGTTAACAAGGAGTCTCCACGCTCAGTTGGTTGGTCCTACTAATGGAAGGGCTTACTCGTGTTTATCCAGTGAACCTAACAGTTCCAGAGTAATGCTGGATGTAGGCATGGGCATTTCAGGCAAAAATGCTATCTTATCTACATGATGACGACATTTTTATTAGATGACAACATTTTGGGCCATTCAGAACTTTGTCAGGGTACAACTTATTTTGTCTTACTTAATCAACAAAAATATTCACAGCTCACTTGTAATTTCAGAGTTTTATTTTGAGTATTGAATTTACTTTTGTGCACATAGCTCGGTCTAATCAGCAAAATGAATGAATGAAAAAAAAAATTACATTGCCGAACACACTTCTGTTAGTTAACAATAGCCTTGTTCTTTTGATTCACTGAAATGAAACGGTTCTTGAAACCAATTCAGTATTTGGCGCGTTCAGAATAAGGCTTGGATAAAACAAGATTGCTGACAATGTTTAACTTATATAACAAGCTAAAACAATGCTAACAAGATTGCTAACATTGCACAAAACCAAGCTTCTGAAAATTTGCTCTCTTGTGTTGTAATGTGATAAAAATAGGTGGGGCTAGTCTTAATATTCCAAATTAAACAGTGTTCCTTCAGAGTAGTTGTGTTACTCAAACAAATAACCAGTAAAACCAAGCTAATGTAAACCTTAGATACTCCCAAGTGTCTTACAAGCATGTTGACTTTGTTTGACTAAAGCTGTGGAAAAAAGGCACAACTTACATATGTACACAAGTTGGCATCAGTGGGGAGTTTTTAACATTTCATTGTTGTACTTCCACAGTTTTGTTGAAATATTTTTCATGCAGAGCTTTCCAAATATTCATCAGCCACTTGCCATGAATGGCAGAGCTCTCATGGACCATGCAACAAGCAATACAGAGGACCATATCTGGAAATGGCCTGCAGTGCCTTCATTATACTTTATTCATGATGTGTTTATGCTACAGTAAACTGTGTGCAGATTTCTCATGCCTAAAACATGTTGAGATGAAGCTAATTGTTTATTGATGAATAAATAAGATTAATTTGTTTTACATTTCATATCTTTTATATTGCACATCACATGATTGCAGAGTGAGAGCATAAAGTGAGTCTTATTTTCATAATGAAAGCTGAATAAATCCACTGCATCCAACACATTCATCAGAGCACCGCATCTGCAAGAGAAACTGATTGTCTCCTTTGAAATGAAGAGCAGCACACTGGATGAATCAAATGTGATTGAGGGCTAATATCGAAGGGTAATGGAGCAAAATAAGAGAATGTGGGTGGTAGTGAATAATGGAAGGGATGCTATTTTGCAGCTGTTTGTGTTTTGATTGTGTGCTGATGTGGCTGTGCATGATGCTAATAACATACAGTCAGTGAGCATAGCACGAACCAGGTACAAGGATAAAGCTATCAATACAATATCAATGAATGGCAGAGGCATAAACACTGAAAAATATTGGCTAGGTATAAAGAAAAAAAAATGTATACAGTGTAGCACTTTAGACATGGTTAGGTTGATCAAGTGCTAGTTTTGTTTTTTAATTTAGCATGTAACTGATGAATAAATCATACATCAGCATAACCGAATGGCAAGAACCAGTACCAAAATCTGTGTTCTGTAACCTGGCAGTAACTAATATTCTGATTAAGTGCAAGATTTTTGTTTCACGACAAGTGCTTAGTAATCGTTGAAAGCGGTCCTAATAGCTATAATTGGGACCGATTTATTATTGGTATTGGTTGCCGATATTGACATAATTCACTCATCAGATATCAGACATTAGTGTTTCAGATTCCATATTCTGATTTCACTGATAAAAAATATGTAATAATGCAACTTCAAGCCCAAATAGCCAACATGTTGTAGCTCATAGTAGGGGTGGGACAAAATAGTGAAATATATAGAGAGTAAGTATTGCGATAAATATATCGCAATAGCCTACTTACTCTTGTGATATATTATTGATACACTTGTGTCAAATATTAATATTTGAGTTTTCAACTTCATTTGCACAGATGCGCATTTGAGTTCTCATGAGGTGCATTTGTTAGCGCCTTTAGGCCTTTTTACTGAAGCTGTTTTATCATGTACAGGTTGCAGTCACTGTGCATATTAAAATACTGAAAAACACAAGTGATTCCTGCTTAATGGAAAATGACTTTGCCTTTTCTAGGGTATTTTTTTTTCTTCTTCACTTACAGATATTGTGATGTATCGTAGCTGATTATTTATATCACATATTGCAGAATTGCCTGGTTAGTGAAACCATTATTATGGGTAAAATATTGTGATTTTATCTCCAATTACCCAGTGATTCCCACTCCTAATAAGTAGTAAGTAAACAGATAAAGATGTCCAGTAGTCCCCACGTTTTTGTCTCCCAGAATTCTGTGAGTTAGATGGACAGGTGGAGCATGTCCTGGAACATTAGTCTGACACTGATTGAGTCAGAAACAGTTGGCTTAGAAGTGCTGTGGATTTTAATACAGCCTCATGTAACCTTACACATAGTACCAACAATAAATAAATAAATACATAAATTCATGAAAAAGAGCTCTGGGATTGGTCGATCTCTCAATGCAGGTATTGGAAACAGATTGTAATTTTTAAAAAAGTGGATTGGTGTATCTCTACTATAACATCAGTGTATACTAGTAATATGTACACTTTTGTAAATACTAATAAATATATGACATTAAGTGAGAGAGTTTTTAAATGGAAGTTACAGAGAAAATATGACAGTGAAATGTTAAAAACAAATGGTATGAAAAATGTTTTTGTAAAATGGGACTGAATTCTGTCATTTTGGGTTCATCGGGAACGATACACTCTTCTGCACATAATCTCATAGTGGTATTGGTATTCACCTTGTATGACAGCGTCCCTCCTCAGGCAGGTCTTATTCTCTCTGGTGTAGTAAGTGCTTAAGCTTAAACCAACCTATACAGACCTGGCAAGTCTAGGGAAATGAAGAAAATGAATTGCTCTTTTCCAGGGCTTAAAAAGTTCAGTGATTTCACTGGAATATTGTTTCTTTCTTAGTGCACACTTGTGATGGCATTCAGTGTTGTGGAATCACTTAACACCAATAATATCCATCCACAAAGACTTAAGGTCGGGGAGAAAAAGGCCAGGAATTTTAAAATGAAATGTGTGGGAACCCTTCACAGAGTATGTTTCATTCTCCCAGGTATTAAGCTAGTCATTGCCGTGGCCCTGAAGCTTTTACCGTGGGACTGGTTGTGAGAATGGATGTTCACCCAGTGTTAAAAGACTGCATGTCAGCCGCTGCAACCTTTAACTTACACATATATCACTCACTCTCTCACAGGCCTCCAGAAAGCTCACTGTAGTTTCCACTCAGCCCACACTCTATGATGAGCTGTCGCCTCACTGTTAACTCTGTGTATCAGTGAATAAATTGGTGCGTCTGTGAAAGATGTAGGTGGTGAAGAGGGAAAGAAAGTAGGAGTGGGGAGGTGGTAAAAATTATAGACACTTTTGGTCACTTGTTGGAATTGATACAATAGATGTTTAAGGTAGCTAATTACAGCAGAGATCCTATTGAAATGACAAGGGGTAATACAGCCCCATGCAAAATACATTAATAATAGTAGCCTGCTGCTCTATCATTGCAATTCTTTGTGAAACCCTAAATGAAGCCCCCCAAAAACAAGCCAAAATAACAGCAGCAAAGAAAACAAACATAAAAACATCTGTGATAGAGCAGTATTAATGTTGACAGAAGACTGTTAGTTTTAGTCAAATTTAGTCAAATTTTTGTCAACAAAACAAACATCATGGTGGTTTGAGTCAAAAACAAATTTGATTTTATGAAATCATTTTTCACATTATTCTCTCTGTAAATTCTTCAAAAAATTAGTTGGGACCTCATTAGTGATTAAATTATTAGTGACCTTAGTGACAAAAATGTCATTATATTGTTGTTGTATGCTGTAAACGCATACTTGGTCATCATTTTTAGTCAACTTAGTCAACTCAGACGGAGTGGAAATAACCCATTTTTGCAGTTCATTTGGACATTAAAAAACAGTGGGGATGGTGAAACAAACTCTGTGGGAGGATCACATGGTGAAGGAACGGGAACTCCAGAAACGAAAGGGGCTCAAACACGAAACACCCGCGAGAATAGATGGAAGAACGGTGGCCAAACATGAAGGACGAGCAAAAACCCTGGAGAAACATGAGCTGGGGAGAAGAAAGACAACATGACGGAGTGGTGAGACAGAGAGAGAGAATAGAGGTTTAGAGGGAGTATTGGCATGTAGAACAATAGAGACGAGGAAGTTGAAAAGTTTAGATGAAGAACACGTCAGTAGCCCCATGGCATTGTCTTTCATTGTGCAGACAGAAACAGAAACTCCCTCTTGGTTTTCAAAATTTCAAAGTGTATACCGTGCATTTGGCGCTCATCAGTTGACGTAATCAGGACTCTGAATATTCTGGTCAGAGGGCCTACATGCCTTTGGCTTTTGAAGTATTCACTGCCCTTTCCCT
>OMLB01062053.1:0-20324 GCA_900302555.1 Myripristis jacobus
CTCGGTAATGCAATTATCTAATCAACCAATCACTCCAAACTGAATGTCAGAATGGGAAAGAAAGGTGATCTAAGCAACTTTGAGCGTGGCATGGTTGTTGGTGCCAGACGGGCTGGTCTGAGTATTTCACAATCTGCTCAGTTACTGGGATTTTCACACACAACCATTTCTAGGGTTTACAAAGAATGGTCTGAAAAAGGAAAAACATCCAGTATGTGGCAGTCCTATGGGCGAAAATGCCTTATTGATGCTAGAGGTCAGAGGAGAATGGGCCGACTGATTCAAGCTGATAGACGATCAACTTTGACTCAAATAACCACTCGTTACAACCGAGGTATGAAGCAAAGCATTTGTGAAGCCACAACACACACAACCTTGAGGCGGATGGGCTACACCAGCAGAAGACCCCACTGGGTACCACTCATCTCCACTAAAAACAGGAAAATGAGGCTACAATTTGCACAAGCTCACCAAAATTGGACAGTTGACTGGAAAAATGTTGCCTGGTCTGATGAGTCTCGATTTCTGTTGAGACATTTAATTCAGATGGTAGAGTCAGAATTTGGTGTAAACAGAATGAGAACATGGATCCGCCATGCCTTGTTACCACTGTGCAGTCTGGTGGTGGTGGTGTAATGGTGTGGGGGATGTTTTCTTGGCACACTTTAGGCCCCTTAGTACCAATTGGGCATCGTTTAAATGCCACAGCCTACCTGAGCATTGTTTCTGATCATGTCCATCCCTTTATGACCACCATGTACCCATCCTCTGATGGCTACTCAAAGGAGGATAATGCACCATGTCACAAAGCTCGAATCATTTCAAATTGGGTTCTTGAACATGACAATGAGTTCACTGTACTAAAATGGCCCCCACAGTTACCAGATCTCAACCCAATAGAACATCTTTGGGATGTGGTGGAACGGGAGCTTCGTGCCCTGGATGTGCATCCCACAAATCTCCATCAACTGCAAGATGCTATCCTATCAATATGGGCCAACATTTCTAAAGAATGAGCATTGAACCTTGTTAAATCAATGCCACTAAGAATTAAGGCAGTTCTGAAGGCGAAAGGGGATCAAACACGGTATTAGTGTAACCCACATGGGTACTAAACCCATTTGTGTTATTTAGTTGCGTTGCCATTCCTCACCACAAGGTGGCGCATCAGCTCCTTACTCATTGTCAAGTACACAGAGTGCGCTCTCACTCTGACCCGAGACAGTGACTAAGAAGCCCATTACAACCGAGTGGACAAGCATTGGTAAGAAAGGCGATGTAAGGTCCAGAAATTCATGAATTATCATCTCCTAGCAGTGTCTAATAAGCCCTTTACTTGTTAGGAACGAGTCTATGTGTTTATGTTGGATGAGAGGAGCCGTTTCATCCGTGTGAGCCTTAGAAAACTCCGGTAAGCGTGGCTGCTACATGTTAGAGGCTAAGCCTCGTGTTGCTTGTTTAGCTTGTGTTAAAATGCTTTGAAATGAGTTATTTTACCTAAACCAGTCGGAGTTACATGAATGTTTCCTAATGTTTGTATCATTGTGAACCGTGTAAACTGACTTTAAAAAGATCGCTAGCATAAATTAGCACAATGCTAATGCTAACCGCGAGTGGCGCTAACACTACGCTAGCTCAGATATTCCCTTGACATATAGCGTGAGTGCTAACAGTGGGGTTAAATAAGCTAACATGCTGTAGTTACATGAGAGAAATAGAGACAGCATATGGTACATGTTGTGTTAAGATTGCAGGTTGTGTTAATTATTTTGTGATAACTACAATATGCATTGTAATTATAAATATTATAAAAACTTTTATTGTACTGGAGTTGTTTAAATACTCACATTGGGTTAAAAGTTAAAAAAGTAATGTAAAACTGTTCATTTACATTTAAAAAGGTTAAAAGGAGGTATTGAGTTACAGTTGAAAAGATACATATTAAGAGATGATAGACTTAAAATGATAAATAAGTGAATTTATGTTAAAAATTGACGTTCATGATAAATAATTGTCATGGTAAAAACACTCAAACTGTACTTTAAATGTATACAGTGTCATTTACACTGATTTGAACACTATATATCCTGCATCTGGGTATATTTATTTATGAGAATATTCAGAGTGAAAAGTGAGAATAGTATGGTGTTAACTGATTGAATAGAGAGTGATGATTGTGTTTTCTGTACTCTGTGTGCAGATTGATTTTTTTAATTGCTGGATTAGGAACTGATTCAAATTCCGAACCTCGAGCCAGGAAGGACGATAGATTGGACGGAGCGGTGCACAGTGTGGCCAGCCGTGGGATCCACTCCGCAGAACCCCAACATCATCTCACTTTATTCTCTGACACAGATAAGAACCACACACAAAATCTACTCGGGTAGTAGTAGTGGTAATTCTACAAACTGAATATTACACACACAGAACAGAACAGAACAGAACAGAACTGAACTCTTATCTTGTAAGAGTTCAGTAAGGAAGAAGGGACACTTTTATTTTATTTTTTTATTTTATTTTTTCCAAGAAAGAGCTCTATTTTTTGTATTTTCTTATTTTTCATACACTGTAAACAATTACATGTGTGTGACAATAAATTGTCAACGCTCAACTTCATGTCCTCTCATTTGAATAATTTAGAGGTCCAACTCTCCGAACCTAGAAGAGTGTAGGTGTCTATAGTGTGCGCTACATAACACTTCTAAAAAAACTTGCATTTTAGTTTTCAGCCTTGGGGTTGCTTTGCGGTTGCTGGGCCACATTTTGGTGTTGCTATAGCAACTACAAGCAACCCCCTGGCTACGCGCCTGGTATTTATATGAAGATGGTGAGGATTATCCTTTAAGGTAGAAACATTCATGAAAAATGGGGGCTTCACAGTTAAATTTATATTTGCTCGTAAAAATCGATAACTTTAATGACAGACAGTGACAGAGCTGGAAAAAGAGAGATGCGAGGCAGGTAAGGTAATGGAAAGATGGGAATGAGGAAGACAAATGTAAGGATAAATGCATGGATGGATGGGTGGATAGATGGAAGGCAGGTAGCTCTAGCAACATTCCAGCAGCCAAGACTGGCCTCATTGTCCTGAGTGTGTGTTGCTGCTGCTCTCTTCTTCCATGTCAATTGTGTAAACTTTACGCCTTGCCTGGTCTGCAAAACTAGAGCCCTTAGTCTTTGTTGGGGACACTCAGGATGCATTTTCTTTTTCACTGCAAATGATATGTGGTCAGATGCATCCCAGACTACCTTAACAAGTGGTTTTAGTGATTGGATGACAATGCGTCTTTGCAGTCATTCACACTTGTACTTAGTGCTGTTCATGTGTGATCCAATCACCCAAAGCATATGTTAAAACTAAGTGTAAACAGGGTTGTAGAGACCAATCAGAAACACAGCCAGTAGCTTCAATAGAGCAGAATGCAAAGCAAAGGTAGGTTGTATTTCAATTAAGGTGTGTTGTGTCAATCATGGCCACACCCCAGTGTTCCCCAGTTAGCTCACTGTATTTCTTGTCAATGCCCAGACATCCACCTTTGACTTAACCCTCCTGTTATGTTCAGATTTTTGAACATCTTTTATGTTTGGGGTCAGTTTGATCCCTGCAGTTTAAACTTCCACAAAATTATTACAACTAAAATTGTTATCAAAGTTTATGTGTCAGGTACTTTATGTTTCTTTGTTGATTACCTAAATAGCGCTTTAAATAAAACATAACTCCCCCCCACCCCCACTTATACATCCAGTATTCCTATTACGCGACAATGGAAAAATATGCAAATCACCATAAAATGTCACTGATTGATCTGAAATTGGAAAGAAATATTAATTTTTGGTGTTTTAATGACTTTATATTATTTCTAAGTACGGATTTTTGTTATTTATAACCAAAGGGTTACAAAGTGTGAAAAGGACATTGAAATCATATCATCATGTCAATTTCCCCGGTAGTGCCCATTACATTAGGAACACTCATTAAATATGAAGCAAAAAAAATGATGTTAATCATTCATTTAGAGATGTTAAACATTGTCTGGGGTCAAATTGACCCCAAACATAATAGGAGGGTTAAAGCAGCAAGTTCACACCCTTTCTCTGGGTGTGAGTAATACAGGAGATAAAGTCTGGAGTAGAATGTATAATAATGTGTCTTCCAACATTTTAACCAACACCAAATGTCTCCTGAAATGCATTAAATATTACAGACACTATGAACAGGACACTAATGCTAATAGTAACACTACATACCTCTGCCACCATATTGCGGTTGTTAAGATGCTGTATGTCTGTTCCTCATGCTGGATATGAAATGTTTCATGGTGTTGCATGAATGTGTTTGGAAGTTTCATGTCTTTTTATGTGAATGTGAAAGGCATACCCTCTGCCATGCCCCTCTCTGGCCAAATGGTGCGAAAAGTTAATTAGGGCCCGAGCGCTGAAACAGCGCAAAGCCCTATTGTTTTTGTATCGTTTCTCCTTTTTATTAGGGCCCGAGCGCTGAAACAGCGCGAAGCCCTATTGTAATTAGGCCCTTGCCTCTCTGGAGAGAGGGCCTATTGTTTTTGTACCGTTTCTTTTTAGGGCCCGAGCGCTGAAACAGCGCGAAGCCCTATTGTAATTGTAGCGTTTCTTTTTCTTCTTCTCCTTTTAGGGCCCTCGCCTCTCTGAGAGAGGGCTCTATTGTTTTTGTAGTGTTTCTTTTTAGGGCCCGAGCACTGTCCCAGTGCGAAGCCCTATTGTTTTTGTAAAGTGGGCCCGAGCACTGTCCCAGTGCGAAGCCCTATTGTATTTGTAGTGTTTCTTTCTTCTTCTTCTTCTTCGTTATTATTATTACGTGTCATTAGGCCTTAATTTGACCCCCTAAACATGCTCAAAAACTCACCAAATTCGGCACGTACATCAGGTCCGGCGTAAAATTCGATAAAATCAAAAATCGACACCCCTAAGTGCAAAAATGGGCTCGCTAGCGCCACCTAGGGACGCAAAACCTGACCCAGGCGCCCACAGGAATGTCGTAGAAAGACCAAACCAACGCCGAAACGTAGATCTCATCAAGCTCGACAACTTTCGTGCTCACGCCCCCCACCTAAACCCAACAGGAAGTCCACAATTTGCGTTTGAATGTCACGTTTTGGCCCAAATTTTCGCTTTGCACAAACTCTATCTCCTCCCAGGACGTTAATGGAATTGGCTTGAACTTTTAATACATGACAGAGGATACAGTGCTGAACAAACGATCTGAAGGATTTATAATATCCTGATTTGTTTGGATTTGACAAGCCCTCAAAGTTGGACTGGCCAACACCAACACCTCCTGTTTTTCCTTTGGACTCTTGTGTGAATAGGCAGAAACTTTACAGGCACTGGGCACTAAATAGGCCCCTGGTGACTAAAGTAAAAGTCTGACTTCTTCCAAAACTATGCAGATGGAAAGAGGACGAAAATTCCTACAAAAGTATGCAAATTTTGTTTTGATTTGACCAAGTTTCTGGCCGTTGTGAAGAGTAGTTTAACACTCTTTAAGTCTGGTCTGCTTTGCACTGCTCTGCTGTCTGGCTGGCCTATTGTCACAGACTAGCTGCCTGCCCCTCCCCCCACACATAACCATGGTCAACTCTCAAACTCAAACGCTAGCCAAGGGCACCATCTGCTGGAGGAGCACCAGTAGCGGCAGGGCCAGAAGTGTGTGTGTGAGTGAGTGAGTGAGTGAGTCATCCATCCATCCATCCCTCCCTCCCTCCCTCCCTCCCTGGTGGGCACAAGGGGGACGCGGGGCACGGGTGCGAGGGCCCGTCCAACGCTGCTCGCAGCTTTAATTAGGGCCCTCACCTCTCTGAGAGAGGGCTCTATTGTATTTGTAACGTTTCTTTCTCCTTCTCCTTCTTCTTCCTGTTATTACGTCTCTTTGACGCTTAATTTGACCCCCTAAACATGCTCAAAAACTCACCAAATTCGGCACGCACACCAGGTCTGGCGAAAAATTCGCTAAAATCAAAAATCCGACCCGTTAATGGAATTGGCTTGAGGGGGGGCAGGTTTTAGGCCACTATTGGTTGGCATTGTTCCCTTTTGGGGGTCTTTCATTATCAGGACGGTCAGCCACTCTGGGTGGGTCCCATCCATTAGCTCATCCCACTAGCTTAGTGGCACTAGCTACTGAGCTATCAACATTTTACCTGGATTGTGTATCTGTAAAAGCAGCTGATCCGTAAGACTGATCCTTCCCCTTTAAATCTTTGCAACATGGGCTACGTCATACGGCACATGTGCCGCATACTGCGAGAGTTGATTGAATTGAGTTGCAAACACAAGCAACATGGAGCGAGCGATAGGGTCTGTGATATGGAGGTATTTCACCCTTAGCACACCAACTAGCTCGACAGTAGTTTGCAGTGTATGTAAAATGAATGTTGCTGGGGGGGTGGTAGCACTGCCAGATATAATACCACAAATTTAATCAAGCACCTCCAGAAACACCACACGGAGCACAAGGAATTCCAGCAACTGAACAGATCAAAGGGAGCCGCCGCTGCTGTTGAGGTTTGTAGCTTCTTAAGGGTGTATTCAGACCTGTCTTGTTTCGACCAGTTGTTCCGAAACAGGGAGCGTTTCCCCCCAAAGATCGGCTCGTTTGGACATATGTGAACACAGCAATCGCACTCGGATGCGGGATGAAACAAGCAGACCGATATCGCCTAGAAGGGGTGGTCTCAGCTCGCTTCCTTTCGAGCCCTGGAGCGGTTCGTTTGCAGTGAGAACATAAACGACACAACAACCGACACAGTTGACTCAAAACTGTGATTCACCCTCCAATAGAGGGGGGCAGTAATGCACCCAGTTGCCAACTGTCAACCGAAAAAAAAGAAAAAGAAACAGCAGAAGAAGAAGCAACAGAAGAAGGGTTTTTTCTTTCCAGGATTTCTGACCAATGAGAGAACAGTTTGTCTGCGCATGGCATTTGTTTACAACTTTGGACCGATACAGACTGTTGACTTGTTAACACAAACGACCCAAAAGAAAAATGCAACAATTGAATCGATTTAGCCCCTGAATCGGAACAAAGCAAACGAGCCACAGGTCTGAATACATCAACAGTGACATCAGATCAGTATCGGGTATCGTCTGATACGTAAGGCCCCAGCATCGGTATCGGCATCGGAACTGAAAAAGTCAGATTGGTGCATCCCTACTGTTGTTGTTGTACAGCTTCAAGCATTCCAGTATCCATGTGTGTGGCATGGAGTCATAGGCTGTCTTGTAGTTGATCCAGGCAGTGCACAGGTTGGTATTCCTTGCCTTGCAGTCCTGAGTGACTGCCCTGTTGACCAGTAGCTGGTGTTTTGCCCCTCTGGTGTTCCTGCCAATTCTCTTCTTGGCACTGCTCGTGTGTTAAGCCATGTGCCTACTCATCTTAGCCGCAGTGATGCCTGACAGGAGCTTCCATGTTGTGGAGAGGCAGGTTTTAGGCCACTATTGGTTGGGATTGTTCCCTTTTGGGGGTCTTTCATTATCAGGACTGTCTGACCTTGGGTCAGCCACTCTGGGTGGGTCCCATCCATTAGCTCATCCCACTAGCTTAGTGGCACTAGCTACTGAGCTAACCACTGAGCTATCCAGCTGATACATATAACAGTGCAGTTTGTCACAAAACACAGATTTTATTGGGGACCCACTCAAATAACCAGCTGTGAGTCCCGGGGACTCACGAGATTGAAAACCTTTCAACATCAACTTACACCACATAGTGTAAGTTGCTGCACAGACCCCATTTCTTGTTCCACTATGCGCCAGGTCATAATAACATAACAGCATTGCTGATACACAAACACATTTCCAGCTTACATGTTACTCCATTTTGCTGGCCAGTTTGCTTACCTACCTTATCAGCATCAACCAGCCTCTCGACAACCCACCAATTAAGTGCCATGACGTCGTTTAACGTTAACACACAAGATTTTCTTTTTAACTTAGCGTATGTAAATTAAAAAGGTAATGAAAGTAAGATTTTCAAAAGCAATAGATAACTTATTGCTAAATTTAAAAAAAATAATGATTTAAGTTATTCTTTACATCCCTTCCTGCAGTCTCCCCCATCAGAACCGGATGAAGAGAATGATCCTGATGGACTGTTTGCCTTCAGAAGGAAAGCTGGGTGCCAATATCTCTCTGTAAGTGTCTGCAGTATAACTGATTTTGACAGGGCCCGATAATTGGAGCTTGGCCTAATTTCTTTTCAAATATGAGGCCAGTTGAAAAGAAACTCAACTGGCTTTGCTCATTGGATTTGGTCCTCCTGGTGTCTCTCTCTGTTGCCTGTTGATTCTGTTAGTGAGAAGAGGCTATTGATTTGAGGAACACTTGGCATTCTTGCGTTTTGTTTTCTGATTTATATTTAAGTCAATGGCCAGGCTTGGCCGTTACTAATCCATGTCTAACAAATGCCCCACTGTGATCTGCAGCCCCATATGGACCAGAATTTGGGTGTCCTATGGGAACACCCAGAGCTTGCAGGGATGGATGCCCTACGCCACCGGCACTCCGTCACTGCCCTGTCTCTGCCCAGCCAGTTGGTAGGACTTGGCCGCCGCAGGATGGGCCGAGGGGGCAGGTGAACTACTCTAACTTTAATTTCAATAAAACGTTTTTTTATCTGCTGTTAAGCTAACATTTTATTTGTCCAGAGTTTTTCATATTTCCTTTTAATCTTATTTTATATTCAGTATATAAATATTTTATTTATAGAGCAGTTTTCAAGTACCCCACAGATGATAATGTTGTCTGACTACCTTAACAAGTCAAATGATCTCAAAGTTACGCAAAGAAGTTCAGTGTCTCGACTGAAAGATATAAAGCTATCATTTAGGAATTTTCTTTGTTTCTCTGTCACTGTTGTGGTCTTTGCTCATTTCACTCATATACCCACCTCTCTCTCAATCAGGGTCATCTTGGACCGGGCATCGTCTGGTCTGGACGTGGTGCTGAAGCAGCTGGACCCAGATGTTTTTGCATCTCCTGTCTCCAGGACCAGAGACATTAACTGCCTCGTTGCCCAAAGAGCCTCCATGAGCTCAGGTGTGAGCTCAGCCACTGCCGCCTCCTCTTTAGCTGAAATTTTGAACAACATTCAAAGCCTTAGGTGGCACTGCTTCAGGCCAAGGCCTGCTCAGCACCAGGTTAATGAGGACAGCAGGATGGGAAAACCCTCACTGGATGGCAGGGTGACTAGCAGTGTGTTGCTGAACACCAAGAACAACGGATCAGGTGGGTTATCATTCACAGCAGGGGCTAACAACCAGCGGCTTGTGGGCAAAACCTCAGAAATATTTTTCAACCCCACTTGGGTGCCCCACCCAAGTGTAACATAACTCTGGTAGGTGTTTTTTAGCCTTGTTTCCCTGACTCATAGACCAGGACATCAGCAATGTCAGCTTCGTAATTAGGTCAATTAGTGTGCTTTGTTTGGATTGCTGCCTGAATCAAGACACATCCAAGACACAGAGGAGAGGGTTTGTCGTAGGGATTTACAGCAGTACCATCACCAGCAATCTTACTTGAAGGACAATACCAGTGATTTTGAATGTTTGGCCTGTTTACTTTAGAGTTTACCCACATTTTACCATGCTACAAACCAATTTAGAGATCATATGGGGGTACTAAAGATTTTACAGCATATAATCAAAATCCCTTGATTATCAAATATAATTTTTAGGGCCCGAGCACTGGAACAGTGCGAAGCCCTATTGTTTTTGTAAGGTTTCTCCTTTTTCTTTTTCCTATTATTACGTCTCTTTGACGCTTAATTTGACCCCCTAAACATGCTCAAAAACTCGCCAAATTCGGCACGTATATCAGGTCTGGCGAAAAATTCGATAAAATCAAAAATCGAACCCCCTAAGTTCAAAAATGGGCTCGCTAGCGCCACCTACGGGAATGTCGTAGAAAGACCAAACCAACGCCGAAACGTAGATCTCATCAAGCCCGACAACTTTTGTGGTGGCCGCCCCCCACCTAAAACCAACAGGAAGTCCGCAATTTGTGTTTGAATGTCACGTTTTCACCCAAATTTTCGCTTTGCACAAAATCTATCTCCTCCCAGGGGGTTAATGGAATTGGCTTGAAAATTTAATACATGACACAGTGCTTAACAAACGATCTGAAGGATTTATTATTATTCCGAATCGTTTGGATTTGACAAGCCCTCAAAGTTGGACTGGCCAACACCACCACCTCCTTTTTTTCCTATGGACACTGGTGTGCATAGGCAGGCAGTTGAAAGGACACTGGCACTAATTAGGGCCCTGGAGACTAAAATACAAGTCTGACTGCTGACTGGGGGGGGGTTGAATGAATGAATTGTATGCACTTTAATAACACGGCCACCAGACACGAGCGGGCACGAGTGGGCACAAGGGGGACGCGGGGCACGGGGGCGAGGGCCCATCCAACGCTGCTTGCAGCTTTAATTTTGATTGAAACACCCACCATGTAATATTGTGTTTAGGTGGCTAATGCTGTCATTGCCATTCATAAACCACAGAACTGATAGTTAACACTGTAGAGCGAACGATTCCCCAAAGACTGCTTTACGGCAAAGAGACCGTTTCACTGTGTAATTTGAAGTCACCAGAACACCAAAGGTTGCTGCCTTTCGGAAAACTAATATGGAGGACTTTATTATAGTAATGGAATACTGATGTGAAGAAAGTTTGAAGACTCTGAAAGTTCATGTTCATTTTGTAGTGGAATGAATGGAAACCAATGGCACTGTCAAGTATGGTAGAAAGTAGTGTTATCACGATTAAGGATGGGATTTGATAGGATTTTAGCGATTCCGATTCCATGATCGAATCTGCTTATCGATTCAATTCTTTAACGATTCTCTTATCGAATCTCACTGGGCAAGGGGAAGAAAAAAGTACAAATGGGTTTATTTGTGTTAACTTTCTTTTATATCATTGTGTTGTTAAAATGTCACCACTCCTGTCCATCCAAATGACTTTTACAGCTACATTTGAGTGTTCAAATTATTGAAATATTTATTAAATAACTGTACAAAACTGTACAAAACAAATATTCCAGCCCTACAGCGTATGTATAAATAAATACATTTTAAATAACTTTAAACAAACCTGAAGCATAAAAGAAAATCGCGAAAAGAAAAATAAAAGAAAAGAGCGCTAGCTTTAGCCGCGCTCCTGCTGCTGCTTGGTTGAGATTCATTAACGTTAGCGTCACTCCAGAGCGTATCGAAAATGTGACATTCCTGCAAAGTAATTGTATGCTGTGTGGACAAATGTTTCTGCATGGTGCTAGTACTTCCTCCCTTTGTCGAAACAGTTTTGCAAGGGTGGCAAGTGGCAAGTATAACCAAACATTTGAACCCCTGTGCCTCGACGCCGTGCTGTCTCTATAGCAACACAGCGTGCGTATGACGTCATAGCGCATGCGCAGCAGACTCGATAGCGGAATCGTTAAGCACTTCGGCAAACGAGTCCAAGGATTCGTACCACTGAGAACCGGTTCTCAACAAGTACCGGTTCTCGAATCCCATCCCTAGTCACGATACCAAAATTTTCACTTTCGATACCAATATCAAGTTTAGTATCATGATACTCGATACTGAAACGATCTTTCTGTCCATTTTTGGGTACTTTTGGGCCAACTTAAAGGCAGAGGAAATGGAGGGCTGAACTGTGGTTGGTTGGCTGGTGGTGTGACTTGAACTCTGGTATTAAAATAACCAAAGGAATGTGTCAACATTAGCCGTATATGATTATTTAAAAAAAAAAAAAAAAAAGTAATTAACAAGCAATGAAATCTTAGCAATTTATTATTAATTTTACAGATTAGTTTTCTCTGATCATAATATTGAAAGAGTCATTAATACTAAACCTCCAGATTTATCTAACAGACATTTCTCTGGATCCAAGAGAAGCGCAGCTTTCGTTCTCAGCCACACTAACAATAGGCCTACTACCCAATCAGAAGTAGGGCGGGGGCGGGACTTGGGTGTTTACAATCAGGCGCTCCATGTGCCATCGAAAGTGAGCCTCGTTAGCCTACAGTGACGCACTGCAACCCACAGGATGGACCGCAGGTTCGTGAAGCCTGGGGAAGACAGCAAAGATGTCGATAAGGGCGTTAAGAATAAATGGCGCTGGGCTTGGATAGAGGAGAATGGGACCAATATGGCAATAGATAGTTACAAGATAGTTAATAGAGTTATTTTCAAATGTATATATGTTATATGATGACATTTGCCGCATACATATCAGCAAGCTGAATGCCTTAAAGAGCTCTGGGTGTCTGTCGCTAAGGTGCTTGGATAGGTTTGACGTGTTTCCACCTTTCACCATCACTGCTTTGTAACATCGCTTGCAGACAGGCTTGGCCAGGTCAGTGGGCTCTCTGTCGTCGTCAGCCTGCAAAGTAATCCCCCAGGATACTTCTGCTTCCCTTTTTGTTGACAAGAATCGGGCGTGGGGGTATTATATCAGAAGTCGAAGCCATATCTGAGGTAGAGGCACTCATTGTTCTCTCCGCCGCGGCTGCTTTCAGTGAAATGAAACTGGCGCTGTATAAAGTCAGCAAGGTGGAATGAGCTGAATGCAGCCAATGCGCACCAAATCTCGCGTAGCTTTTGGTCATGTTATGCTTGACTTGGCCAGGGTTTTTACCTCTTTCCCCGGCATTTGTGTTGGACACAAGAATACTGATCGTCAGAGAAAAAAGTAGTACCGAAAAAAAAATACCGAAGTTTTGGTATACCGTGCACTAACACTAGTAGTAATAATGACACCAGAGTCCTAAAATATAACTGCTTGCTTTGGGAAATGATTAGCAGAAACATCAAGTATGTGCATTTTGCAGATATTCCACTAAACATGCAGAATCACTGGTATGGTCCTTTAATGACTATTCAGATGCTTTAGGAATACTGTAGCCAGTATGGTTTTTGTATGCTGCTTCACTATTTCAATGACCACATGTTCATCACTTTCATCATGTATCTCATCATCATGTCAGTTTCCTTGGTCATTCAGCTCCATAGGAAATAAATGAAATTCCTTTGTACTTCAGTCATGTTGGTGACAGCATGAATGCATAGCAAGTCTTCATGAACTGTAGATCGGATATGTTTTCTCTTTGCTAGCAGGGGGCATCACTGAAGAGCAGTATCAGGACCATCAGCAGCAGCTTGCCCAGATGCAGAAACAGCAGCTGGCACAGCTGCAGCAACAGGCAGCAACTCCATGCTCCAAGCAGTCTTCATTACTAGAACGCCACAACATACAGGTAGACATTTACACAACATATACTTTCATACTTTAGCTCATTTCACACTTTGCATCAAAATATGTCTTGGGTGATCTTATTACAGGTGGACAGCTCCAAGTACAGGTGTTGAATGCACCAAAGACACATTGAGGATACATTGACACTAGATTGCTCGGACCACATTGTGATGTGGTCTGGGCTAGGGCTGTATGATATGACGATATACAGTGCATTCAGAAAGTATTCAGACCCCCTTCACTTTTTCACTTTTGTTATGTTGCAGCCTGATGCTACAATCTTTTAAATTATTTTTTTCTCTCATTAATCTACCCTATAATGAAAACAGAATTTTAGATATGTTTGCAAATTTATTAAAAAAGAAAAAACTGAAATATAAGTATTGCAAGTATTTAGACCCTCTGCAACAACACTTGAAATTTAGGTCAGGTACCTCCCATTTCTCTTGGTCGTTGCTGAGATGTTGATTGGAGTCCACCTGTGGTAAATTAAATTGATTGGACATGATTTGGAAATGCACAAACTTCTCTATAGAAGGCTTCACAGCTGACAATGCATATCAGAGCAAAAACCAAGCCATGAAGTCAAAGGAACTGCCTGCAGAGCTCAGAGACAGGATTGTTGTAAGGCACAGATCTGGGGAAGGCTATGAAAAAAATTCTGCTGCATTGAACCCAATGGTCACTCTGACTGAGCTTCAGAGACCCTGTGTGGAGATGTGACAAAGGACAACCATCACTGTGGCCCTCCACTGATCTGGGCTTTATGGCAGAGTGGCTAGACAGAGGCCTCATGAAAGCCCGCTTGGAGTTTGCAAAAAAGCACCTGAAGGACTCTCAGAATGTCAGAAAAAAAGATGATCTGGTCTGATGAAACCAAGACTGAACTGTTTGGCCTCAATTCCAAATGTTGTCTGGAGGAAACCAGGCACCGCTCACCACCTGCCCAATACCATCCCAACAGTGAAGCATGGTGGTGGCAGCATCATGCTGTGGGGCTGTTTTTCAGCAGCAGGGACTGGGAGGCTGCTCAGGGTTGCTGGAAAGCTAATGGAGCAAAGTAGTTTGAATTTGAGTTTGAGTTTATTTAATATTCATGTTCACAGTTAACTGAAAAGAAGCAGAATTTACTCAAAAGAATAGACTACTTAGCAATAGAATATAAGACCATAAAATATACACAAATACACAGCTATTTATACAATCTATACTCATACACATACCAAAAAAAATTGTGCAATTACATACGGTAATACATACATTTTAAAAAGACAGACATACAGCAACAAACTACGGACTGGAAAGTCACAGACCTCAGGGACTTCAGCTATCTGTCTTTCTGACAAGCCGCACTACTGGAGAGGGTGCAAAAAAGGGCCCTCAAGATCATTTCCAGAGGTCGTACCCCACCACCACAGCTCCCATCACTTCAGAGCAGGAGGGAACAGGCAGCCATTCAGATGGTTAAAGAAATGACACATACTCAACATCTACTCTCTTCTGTGGGAGCAGATCATGGAGTGGATAACACAAACAGACGCTGTGGAACAGCAACAACTTCATACAGTTCCAGTGCAGAACAAACAGGCTGAAAGCAGCAACCCTGCCCACAGCAGTCAATCTGTAAAAGATTTCATTTAGTTTTTCAACTGAGTTGTACAGGTTATAGGTCACATTAAAGGTGGAAAAAATTCTGAAATGATTTATCTTGGTCTCATTTTTTTACATGACAAAAACCTGGCATTTTAAGAGGGGTGTGTAGACTTTTTATATCCACTGTAGATTGAGAGAAAAAAATGAATATAAACGATTGTAGCATCAGGCTGCAACATAACAAAGTGAAAAAAGTGAAGGGGGTCTGAAGACTTCCTGAATGCATAATTTATTACACTAGTTTATATTATTATATCTGTAATTTGGATGATGCTTAGCATTCCTCTGCTCTCCACACGAGTGTAGGCAACATAACAAACAGCATAACATACATAATAACACGCCATAATTTAAATCCTTGTAGAAGTGTAGTGGTACCTATGCTATGGTCAGCAAGGCGCAAGTGTTTGTACTGAGTGTCACACCTAACCAATCACTTACTCTGGACAGCATTGTCATTGTATTAACTCTACGCTAATGAAGCTCAGATAAAAACAGCAGAACTCACGGCTGCATCCACTGAGGCAGAACATTCACTTCAAAGCAACGCCTTGTTTTATTTCTCACTGTGAATTTAGTGACTCCTTGTAGTCTGTAGAATTTGGGGATGGCGTGGCAACATCATAACAGATATGCAAACCTCCTCAGTTACAGCCGGTTGATGAAACATGAAAAAAGGCAACTTGTGGTCTTTATCAACTGGCATAAAACGCAGAGGTTGCGCAAAAACGTCTAGCTAAGAGATTTTTGAAGTCTAGGAGATATGTTGGATAATTTCGATTGATTCCACAAAATAAGAATATGGTGCTTGTTCTGTTGATGGGTACAAGTACAAAGAAGTGTAACTGAATTAATTGATATAAGTATTTTTTGAATTATGGTTGATGTTTTGGACTTTATAACATTTTGGCCCTTATGACTGTAATCACACAAGTGTCACAAATTGCACTTAATAACTGAATCCTGATTAATTGAAGAATTGTGATTAAATCAAATCATGAGATCACTGGTGATTCCAGCCACTATCTGAGGGTCAGTCTGCTGCTGTTTTGTAGATTGCCTGCTACAATGAGTGTGTGTCGAAGACTCTGGACTCTGCTAGTGCCCTCTTTGCTGCCTCTGCTGTGGTCAGTGCACCGCCGCTGGGCCATGTCAACAATGAAAACAAACCCCACAAGACCAGTGTCAATGGTGTCCTCCATCTTTCAGGTAAGCTTGTCAACCTGTAATCATACCACAGGTCTGTTGTGAGTATGCCGGCTTGCACTTTTTGCCATCATCTCTGGACAAAGATCAGTTTTTCCTGGCTCTAAAAGTGGCATAGCACAGCTAACTCAACAGGTCAGAAATCAGATGACTGCGTGGGAAATCACCCGATTACCGAGGTACATATAAACACACAAATGTGTAGAGTAACTTTGTGTAGGCCTACTATTAAACACAGCTTAAGACAAAGCCCTTCAAATATTTCTATCAAGTTTATTAGATATGTGCTTAAATATACAAGTGACACATTTTGAATTTAGTTTCTTCTACAAACTCACTGTTTTCCATTTTATATAGATATAGTTATGTATACTACATTCAGATTGGGTTCATCCACCCAGGCTTCCAGCCAGAGACACAATGATGTGATCTTCTTTCATATAGGCTTAAGGTTTAAGGACCATGCCAGCGATTTTGCATGTTCAATGTAACATCTACAAAATCTATATCTAAATCCATCACTGTAATAAAAGTCCTCTACATTCGTTTTCTGAAAAGCAGCAGCACTGGAAAATAGTCCCCGTGGAAACATTTGCTTTCCGCAGCCAATTATCAGTTCTGTGGTTTTTGAATGTTGACGACTTTGTTAAGCCACAGAAGTAGAGCATTATTAGGTGGGTGTTTCAACCAAAAATTTGAATTCAGTTTGAAAATCAAGGGATTTTGATGATGTTTAGTACCCCCACATGATTTGAAAAATAGTTAGTTGCAATGTAAAATGTGCGTAAATGGATCAGGCATTGGCACTGGGATGGTCCATTATCTCTTCTAATCCACATGTTACCAACCTCTGGAGCTGACACAGAAATGGAATGCCACCTTTCCATGAATTTTTCCATGAATTAAATTGAATTCAGACTTTCTCTGGTGATATCTAGGTTTAAGTAGCATCAGAAACTGGGTTATCATAACATGTCCCATTTGCGTCTTTGTACTTTATTGTATACTAATATTACAGTGCCTTGTAGTTACATAGCCTTTTATAATGCTACTCCACAGGGACCTCCAGACCTCCCCACTCCACCACCTTATCTCATAGTGGGTCGGGGATCTCAGGGCGCGTGTCTTCTGCTGGCGTTGGAGGGCCATTGCTTCCCACCCACTCTTCCTCCTCTTCACTGCAGTCCCTCCCCAACCACAGGAATCACGTCAGCGCCATCTCTCCTGCACACCACCACCACAGCGCCCAGCCTTCTGCCCCCTCGCCATCTGCCTTAAAGCTTGCCACTGTGGCCACCACCTTGGACCATGTGCCCAAGGTCACACCTGCCAGCACCATCAGCAACCTGGCCAGGTAGAAAGAAATCAGCTTAACTTTTCTTTACATCATACATTTTATGCAACAGTGTAACTGTAAGGGTTTGACAGTGAAATGTCCCTTATTTAACTGAGGATGGCAGTGGCTGCTGAGAAGTACAACCAGCAGGAAGAAACTGAGCAACCAAATTTTGGCAGAACTCTGTCTTTTACTGACTTCTTATCATGTCAAACAGATACAGACAAAGCAGTGAGGAGAGACATAGGCTCCCCTCTACCCTCAGCCAGCCCCAAAAAAACCCACTGATATCCACCCACTGTGTAAATTCCACAACATCTGCTATTGGCAATACAAGAAGGGACGGTGTCCACAACTAATATATACATTATTTACAGGAGGTACTCTTTACCAATATGCCCCTCTCCCAAAGACCACATAAACATATTTGGGTCATTCCATGTCATTTCACCAAATTTTCAGGACATCCCACGCACTTGAGTCTCAAAAAATTCTGAAAAATTCACCAGTTGTTCCTTATTAATCCAATAGGCACACTGTAAAATTTTAGTTTGCTCGGATGGATACTTTTTGAGATACGGTCAATTTAGTGAGGGGGTTATGTGTCGATTTTGGTGTGATTTTGGCGCGTCCTTATTTTTCCTCCATTTTCAGGTGTCAATATCTCAAGAACTACACCACATAGGAAACTGAAATTTGGTACGATAATACACCTCCACCTACTCTCTCAGAATATACAAAAAGATCTGTCATACATCATAACTGGTAGGCATGCCAGCCCCTCAAAAATGGAAAAAAATGACAAGGGTTTCATGGTCGACCATGTTTAGGCCTTCAGAAAACAACTTTGTATATGCCCCAGCTTCTTGATTTTTTTCAGAGCTTTGAGATACATACATGGACTGTTCAAACCGTTCAGATATATGCATCGGTTTCTGGATGGCAGCTTCTCCAAAAAAGTTTTCATGTCAGATTTTCATTGGCCCATAACTGCATGTGGGAATGCATTAAAAAAAATCTGATCTCTGTTTTAATTTAAAGTTCAAAGCTTACTCTTTCTTGGGATATAAAACAATTTTTCTTTATGCATGTTCTGCATTTTTATTTTTGATCCCAAACATGGGGCTATTTCACCACTTGTGAATATTGAAATTCCTCAATATTAGACCATTGTAGCTTGCTTCTGTGTCTTATATTCATTTATTGTTTATTGTTTGTTCATTATTAACCTAAAATATCATGACCATTGCATCAGAAATGCATTTATTTGTCACAACATCAACATTTTCATGAACTTTTTACCAAATCTCTTAAGCTGCACATTCATACAGTTTGGGTTTTTGCTTCCAAATTTCCACAGTAAAGTACCCATTCTGAATTTCACCATACATAAAATATGCATAAAATTGACTACTTTACAAATTTAAACCATTTTGGTGTGATTATCTTCAAAATTGAAAAATTGTGAAATGTCACACAGAATTGGCACTTTACTGTGCAGTAAAGTTCCCATTCTGTGCCCATTCTTCATTTTTTCAATTCTGAAGATAATCACACCAAATTGGTCTCATTTTGTAAAGTTTGTAAAATGAAGAATGGGCACAGAATGGGCACTTTACTGCACAGTAAAGTGCAGTAAAGCCCCAGGATGCTCTGGTGTTCTGTTGTTGTCATTTGTCCCAGTTTGTCCTTATGTCCCTGTCGCTGTCTCTTTGTCTCTCTCTCTCTCCCCTCTCCACCCAACCGGTAGAGGAGGATGACCACCCGCCCTGAGTCTGGTTCTATCTGAGGGTTCTTCCTGTTAAAGGGGAGTTTTACCTTGCCACTGTTGCCAAGAGCATGCTTAGGAGGGAATCTGGTGCCCCTTTTCCACCAAAAAGCACCTGGTGCTAGTGCTAGAGCCGGTGCTTAACTGGTTCCAACAAAGAACCGGTTTGCTTTTCCACCAGCCAAGAGCCAACCGGAGCCAAGTCAGAGCCACGTCATTACGTCAGCGGAAAACGTGATGATGTGGGTGCGCGAGACGCTCGCTCGGAATCACAATAACCATCATGAATGAATGAATGAATGAAAAATACTTTATTAATCCTTTGCAGGAAATTACATTGTCACGGCAGCTTCATCACTTCAACACACATAGAATTGCACTCATACAATACAGTGGTTGCAGCGTCTCTGTCTCTGTCCGCCTGTACTGTCCTGAAGCCGGTGAAACTGATCAGTGAGTCGGGGATGATGTTCGTGAGCCACGTCTCTTCTCTAATTTGAGGGGTTGGTCTTTACATGGTCTTTACCTGCTGTACCTGTAAAGCGTCATGAGATAACTTTGTTGTGATTTGATGCTATATACAAGGATACAAGGATACAAGGAAGTTTATTGGTCATTATACAACAGGTTGTATAATGAAATTAAAATGTGGTTCCCTCTTGATTGGTTTATTTAAACATGGAGGAGTGCAGATGGTGCATTTAGTAGTCTCACAGCCTGAGGGAAGAAGCTGCTCTGTAGTCTGGTGGTACGGCAGCGAATACTTCTGTACCTTTTTCGTGACAGCAGCAGGGTGAACAGGCTGTGGCTAGGGTGGGTGTTGTCTTTTAGGATCCTTTTGGCTCTGCGCAGGCACCTCGCCTCCCCGATATCACTGATGCTTGGTAGATGGGTGCCAATGATGTTTTGGGCAGTTTTAGTCACTTGTTGCAGAGTCTGCCTGCCCTGGGCCGTGCAGATCCCATGCCAGTTTGTGATGTTTCCAGTCTGGATGCTTTCAATCACTCCTTTGTAGAAGTTGACAAGAACTTGGCGTGGGAATTTTGCTTTCTTAAGTTTCCTTAAG